>JADRCH010000053.1:6636554-6685019 GCA_019843965.1 Rhynchomys soricoides | reverse complement strand
GCAGGTGTTGTGTGCAGCTCAGAGGTCAACCTCAGATGTCACTCCTCAGAAGCCACCCACTTGTTTTTTGAGACAGGGTCTCTCCCTGGTACCTGGCTCACGGACTAGTCTGGACTGGCTGATCAGGGTATTCCAGGCATTTACAGGTGCTTGCCACACACCTGGCTCTTTATGGAGTAACTGGGGACTGAACTTGGGTCCTCATGATTGTGAGGCAAAGTGCTTCAAAAGCTACATATGAAATTTACCATCTTGTGCAGTCAGTGGCGCTAAGGTTTCATCATGGCAGCCATCAGCACTGTGCATCTGCGGTGCCCCCTTGCCATCCCTGACAGAAATGCCAGCCCTGTCCCAGGTCCTCTCCCTTTCTCCTTCTCTTGGGTCCTGAGGGTCACTCAGTTTCTCTAATCTGACCTACCCCAGAGACTGTGACTTCAGATCCTCACATGTGTCTGAGCTTCTCCAACTGAGCAGCTTTCCCTGTTCCTCATGCTGTGTTGGGTTAAAGATGTGGTTCTTCTTAGGGTGTACTGTGACCCTGTGAAAGATGGTCTTCTCACCCACAATCCTTTCAGTGTGTCTGAGTACTGTCTAGGAAGCCCTAGGTCTGAATTCCTGAATAACTTGTAGTTTCTCACTCAAGTTTCTGGGCTTTGATTTTGGGAGTACCAGGAGAGCAGGGTTGCCTGCTGCCCCTGCAAATGACCTCTGACCTCTGACTTTTGGCAGCACTCTGGATCTTTCTAATGCCCTAAAACAGGCTGTTCTGGAAAGCAGTGCTTTGCTCCAGCCAGACTCTGTGATCTCCCCAGAGAGCGGAGTGCAGCCTCTGTGTCCAGGGCAGAGGTTCCCAGTGGTGTCTGTATGTCTCGGGGGGGGGGGGGGGGGAAAGTGGCCGAGTGGTGCCTGCAAAGGTTGTGGGAGAACCGAGGAGCAGGCCTGGTTCTTGGACTCGTCACGAGCTCAGGCTATCTTCCTGGCTCTTCCTATCCCTCCTCTATTTTTAAGCCCTGAGGTAACGGGAGTATTCAAGGCAGTGGGGACACTCCATTTTTCTTCATCTGTGGTGTTGAACGTCTGTCATTCCCCAGAGAATGCTGTGTGATAGGGCAGCAGCTGGCCCTCCTCTCTGCCTGGTGCTCTCTCCCTTTCTCTTCCTTATCTGCCGTCCTGGGGAAATGTTCCTGGCTCTGGGCACGCAGAAGCTCCAGCTCCGGGCAGGCTGGATGGAGGAAACCTTGACTTAGGTCCAGGAGGTGAGAGTCCTCATTAAAGCAGCTTTCTGGAAGGGTGGAGATAAAGGGACCTCACAGTGACAGACACAGCCATGCTATCCTGTAGGGATTAAAAGCCTTCAGTGTGACCGGTAGTGTGCCGGGCTCTGTGCAGATAGAAAGGATGGTGTCTGCCTCTGCAGTGACCATGAGCTCCCTTGAGTGTTTCAGGAGGACCCCAAGAACAGCAGCCTCTTTTTTGTGAGTAGCTGGAACTTTGTGGCCATATGACAGTGACATTGAGTTGAAAATAAAGAATAAATCAGGGTCTTTTTTTGGGGGGGGGAGAGAATGTTCTAGAATGGGGAAATGCAGAGCAGAGCCACCAAGAAAGATAAGGTCAATGATGGCAGTGGACACTGGTCACATGTTCTCTGTGTGCTAGAAGCTCTGTTATGCAGGCAGGGCTCTGCGACTCTGGTGATAACCCCTGTGAGGGTCCAGGGGTAGGGGAATATGAGACACGGGGTGAGAGGGACCTCACACAAGGCAGATTTCATGGACATCTCAGAGGATGTATGTGGCTCTCTAGGCCCTGGACCATGCACCCTGGACCATGGGTTGCAGGCTGCACACCTCACATTCCAAAGAATCTCAACTATTTGGGGGACTGGGGAAAGGAGGGTGGCTCACCATGGGGTTTTGTGAGGTAACAATACCTTCTGACAAAAAGCACTGCCCTTGGTCTAGAGTGGCAGCCACCCTTTTTTATAAAAAATGTTTTTATATATATGGGTATTTTGCCAGTATGTATGTATGTATGTATGTATGTATGTATATGTTTATGTACCACATGTGTGCTTGGTGCTACCAGAGGACAGAAGAGGACATTGATCTTCTGGAACTGGAGTTACAGACAGTTGTGAGATGCCATGTGGATGCTGGGAATTGAACCTGGGTCCTCTGCAAGAACAGTTGGTGCTTTTAACCACTGAGCCACCTCTCCAGCAACATAAGCCACTCTTTAACCTTTAATCACTTGGTCCATTGTTGAGTTCTTTCTCTATTCAAGAGGCATAGGTGGGACCCAGCATCTGCTTCAGGATCCTAGAGGCTGTGCTGGAAAGTTTGGAGAATTCCCTCACCCAGGTAGAGAAGGGAGGAATTGGTTGTGTGACTGGAAATGGGAGCAGTGTCCTATCTCTCTGAAAAGTCTCCTTCCTTCTGAAAGAATCATGTCACGGAAAGAGAGCCACATGGGCCACAATGCTACCACACAGCTCTTCCTGGGACTCCACTTACATGGGAGCCAGGCATTAGGGAGACATCAGTGCTTGAATGCAGCCTCCCCACATGCACTCCTGGAGAGTGTGGGCTGAAGTGGAAGGTTCTAGAGTCAGCTTGTTGGGCTGTGTGAGGACTCAATGGGGCAATAGAAACCTTCAGTGAGCTCACATGAGTGACTTCTGAGTGTGTACATCCAGGAGTCCACAACCCTATGGCAGAGTCTGGACTCAGCCTACTTCTGAGTGGGGAAGACTGGAGTGGAGCCCTGGATGTGGGGACCCAAGAAGAGTGAGCTGCTGTTGGCATGTGGTTTCATTCTCTATATCCCATGGATTCCTTGGTCTGGTTCAGGTTGGAGGTCGGACAGCTTGGCTGTGCAGGTCCCCACTTTACACATCAGCATTCCCTAAAAGCAAACCCAAAAGGACAGAGGATCATCCCTATCACCCCTCAGTATGTAAAATTGCTAGGAAAGAACACTTGATTGGCTGAGATAACAGGTCTACTCTTAATGCTCTGTGAAGGCTGGTGGGACTGGACACATGCCCATATTGGGCTTGACACGTTGACTGGAAGGCCTAAAATCCTAAGGCTGGTCACTAAATGGTCAGGAAAAGTCATGGTGTGCCAACCTTAGAGGTCCACCAGGACACAAGTGTGTAGACAGCCACAGATAAAACACACATCTGAAAGAAACAGTTGTGGGTGCAGACACTGCTGCTGCTTGTGTGTGTGTGTGTGTCCCAGGATGCCTCGCTAGCTTAACACAGGGCTCCATAGCTAGCTAGAGACCCATTACTGCCCTGGGTGGTTGGGACACAGAAGCTCAGGGAGAGCAACAGCCTGCCAGGGCCACACGGTGGGGAAGAAGCCTGGGCTGAGATTGGAACCCAAACAGTGTTTTCCCACTACAAGTCCTCACTGTGAGGATGGGGCATGACCTGATATGTGTCAGGCTATTAGCTAAGGCTACAGCTAATGGTGTCATGCATTTGACACATGCTGCCTGACAGGTCAGCACCTGACTTTGGGTGCTCCTCCCCCTGTCACACCCTCCCTGTCCCTACTCCCAGCCCATATGGACTAAATGAGCACACTGATGTGACTTCCCTGCATCCCCTGTCACAGAGCCTGTGAGCTTCATGTATCTGCAAGAATGAGAGCCTCCTGGGAAGGACCATGGCTCCTGTGTGTGGCTTTTGTGTTCTTAGTCCTCTAAGCTGATCAACATCTAAATGGATGGGTAATGTCTCACGCTGACATCCCTTATTTCCGTGCATACCCATGCTTGCATGTGCTGAGGCCTGCAAAGGCCCCCTTTGCTCCTTTCTCCTTCCTTCCTTCTCAGGAGGTCACCTCCCAGCTGGAGACTCCTGCACTCCCTCTGCCAGCTGGGCAAGTGTTCTTCTTGACTTTGGCACCTCATCTTGGGAGATGACAATCCTGGCAGGAGTCTCTGACTGTTAGCACAATACTGAGTGTTGTCTTGGAGCGTGGAGGCCAGAGGGGGTTAGCAGTGGATTGCACACCATTTGGGGAACAGGGGCGGAGTGCCCGCTCCTGGGGTGCACTTGGCTATTGACTGGGATTTCGAATCCCTCTGCTTCCTTTCCTGGGCAGCTGTAAGAGCCCAGGAGTCCATACTGGCCTGGGGGGTGGCAGATGGGCATCCCACCTGGGGCTTCTAGGTTCACATCTCAGTTCTTGGCTGCCCTCCCTACCCATCCCCTGTACCTGACCAGCAAGGGTAGCACTCCATCCAGTGCCAGGTGCCAGAGAAACGTCCTCTGTCCACATCCCTCTCATTAATCACCAGCTAGTGGGGGCACAGGGCCCTGTTTAAGATGCACCGGTGGTTCTGAGGTGAACGCAGGCATCCCCAAGCTGGGCTGTTAATCTGTTCCCTCTGAGACAGACTACCTCAGGCCTGTTAATCACTTGCTGTAATTACAGCCCTAACTTACTCAGGGAATGTTAATGGATGCCTCAGACGGAGGGGCTGCGTGGGCATGGTACCCCTCTTGCCACAGTCCCCAAATGGCAAGGTTGTAGGGTATGGGCTCTGAAAACGAGCATGCCACTTGAGGATGTGATGTCTGTATGGTTGATGGAGGGAAAGGCTAGTGGAGTTTCCTGAGGCTTTTCAGGCACGGGTGCAGCACGGAAACCCATCATGGTGTGGGAAGGAAGGCATTGCCATGTTTGGAGCCTGAGAAGGCCTTTGGCTTTTCCGAGCTGTGTTCCTAGGCCTACAGGGGACTTGGGAAGGACTGCAGGCGTCTCCTCTCTTTGAGCGCTACTGAGCAGCTAGTTTATGTGAACTTTACACAAGCTAAAGTCATCCGAGAGAGGAAACCTCAGTCCAGAAAATTCCCCCATGAGATTGGGCTGTAGACAACAAATGTAGGGCATTTTCTTGGTTAGTGACTGATGTGGAAGGGCCCAGTCCACTGTGGGTGGGGCCATTTCTGGGCCAGAGGTCCTGAGCACTATAAGAAAGCAAGCCATGGAGAGCAAGCCAGTAAGCAGGGGTCTTCCATGGCCTCTGCATCAGTTCCTGCCTCTAGGTTCCTGTCTTGATTGAATTCGTGTCCCAGCTTCCTTTGGCGACAGACTACGATGTAGAAGTGTAAGCTAAGTCATAGCAGTGATAACTTAAGACAGCCACCTCTTCCGAGATGTAGTTCTTGAGTTCTGTCTTCTGTGTATCACTACTAACCCACCCCAGGGCTGTCTCCTGACATCTTGACTCTGCAGGATGCTTTTCCAGACCCCACTTGAGGGTCAGGGTATGGTAGAGGACCCAGACTCCAGTGTGGGGTCCCAGGACTGGACTGTTCATTTCAACAAGAGAGCTACTGGTGCCTGCCTTGCCTTACACTGTGGTTGTTGACCCAGAACTAGGGTAAGGAGACTGGTGTGGAAGATCTCAAAGCTTCCCAAGTGTTTCAACTCCATGGCAAGCTGGAGGGTGCTAATTCAGACCTAGTGACTGTCATTCCAGGCTATTACGGAAGGTTACGTTTGTGTCCTAGCCACAGATTGTGCTGTGGAAATGTGGGACTCTGGCCCCACAGCAGACAGGTTGAGTTTAAGGGGGCAGCCTGTGGTTCTTCCTGGTGACTTGGGGCTGTTGAGGTCAGGTTTGTGCTCCTGGGGAGATGTAAAGAAATGTTCATAGCACCAATGAGGGACTAAAGAAACAATTCCATCCAGGTCTAGCTTGGTGAATGAATGAACTTACAGGCACATGGGGAAGGGTTACTCACAGGACATGGGCAACCCCAGAATAGCTATGTCACCAAAAACTCCACCACAGCATAGGTGACACCCACTAAACTGCTATACAAGAGCCCCCTCTTCAGTTAACCTTTCACCTCCTGTACTCCCAGGACCACACACAGCTGGGACAGGATCATATACAGAGGAGGGTGTCAGCGGCTAGACTCTCAAGGGAGGATCTGATGACTCTCCAGCTTCTACAAGGTCATGTTAACTGGCTTGATCTTGTGAACATAGATTTGATGCTCGGACTTAAAATGGCAACAGCCATGTGTTGTAGTTACTTTTCTATTGTTGTGATAGAACACCATGACCAGAGTGACTTACAAAATAAAGAGTTTGTAATGGTTTGTATATGCTTGGCCCAAGGAGTGGCACTATTGGAAGGTGTGGCCCTGTTGGAATAGGTGTGTCCCTGTGGGTGTGGGTTTCCTAGCTGCCTGGAAGCCAGTCTTCCTGCTAGCAGCCTTCAGATGAAGATGTAAAACTCTCAGCTCCTCCTGCACCATGCCCGCCTACATGCTGCCATGCTCTCACCTTGATGACAATGGACCTATTCTTTGAACCTGTAAACCAGCCCCAATTAGATGTTGTCCTTATAAGAGTTGCCTTGGTCATGGTGTCTGCTCATAGCAGTCAAACCCTAACTAAGACAGCATTTAGTTGGACTTATGCTTTCAGTGGGTTAGCGTCCACACTAGTTGAGAAAGGAACAGCTGAGTGCTCACATCTTGATCCCCAACCACGAGGCAGAGAGTGAGAGGGGCACACTGGGAGTCTTTTGGAAACTCAAAGACATCTCCCAGTGACACACTTCCTCCAACAAGGCCACGCCTCCTAATCCCTTCCAAATTGTTCCACGAACTGGAGACCAGGTATTCAAGCATGTGAGTCTATGGGAGCTGTTCTCATTCAGACACCACACTACGTCATGCCTAGAGAATGTAGTTCCACAACAGCATGGGGGGATAGCTGGTCAGAACAGCCTGCTGTACCCCAACCAGAATAATTAAAACCCAATTCTGCTCTGAGAGAGCCTGAGCTGGGCCCCAGGGCCTACAGGGGAGTCAGTGAGGAGGGGGGAGAAAGAAGAAAGTGTCAAAAGACGGAGCAACAGGGAGGGGTGGGGGTGGGGCTGAGAATATTTAGCTCCCTATCCCAGAGACAGATGAACAAGGTTGGTAGAGGGAGGCAGGCATCCCTGAGGTGAGGCCCAAGTGGCTCCCTGTAGGCAAATCTCCAATGAAGGAGTTGGTGGCATTGTCACACATCCTGGTCCCTTCTCTGCCCCAGCTGAGTGAGCATTTGTCCAGTGAGGGTCCTTCAGCAGCATCGAACACATGGCATACACTGGGATTTAGTCACTGGGGCTTCTCACTGCACCTACCTTCAAGCCCAAGGGTCAAAGGTTGGGTCTCTTGCAGACTCCACAAGAAGGGGATCCATGCTGCCACACAGGGTTGATTAATAAAAAGCTTGTGAACTGGAGAGCCCCAAAGCCCCTGTGTGCTGAGGGGTTCCCTTGAAGGATGAGGCTGACCTGTGGAAGCTCCTGTTGGGTGTGCCCTGGCAGGTCCTCTCAGTCCCCACAGGAGCCCAGGAGTGGCACTGTTTTTTACTTCCTGCTACCTTCCCCACCCCCACCCTGTTCTTTGAATGGCTGCTGGGGTCCACTGATACTTCTCATCCTGTCAGGACATTTGCAGGCCTCTGACAGAGCTTCTGCTGTGGAAACTTGGACTCTGAGGCCCACAGTCCCTCCTTGTGTCCTTGACACTGGATAACTATCACAGACTGGGGCATCAGGCAGAGAGAGAGAGAGAGAGAGAGAGAGAGAGAGAGAGAGAAGCCTTTAGGGAGAGCAGTGTTCACTGAGCCAGGCTTTTCCTATGTGTTCAATGGTAAATGGGATACTTCCTCTCTGTTAGGTGAGTCTCCGGACCTCTGACAAGATTTCACTGATGATATCCTGGGACATGTCCTCCTGGGGCTGTAGACTATAGCCAGCTTCTCTTGAGAGCCAGGCCTGAGGTTGGGTGTGGAGTGAATAGCTTGTCTTGGGTGAACTCTAACAATGTCATGCTGCTGCCTCAAAGCTGTTACTCAGAGAACACTATGATTTCAGCTCCCCTGTGCAGACGGTAGAGCGGTGGGAGGCAATGGTGGTGGGGACATGACTTCTGGCTCTGGGGAGGGAAGCCTTCTGTTTGTTCCAGATCCACATTGACCACTGAGGGAGGACAGGATGGCTGGGAGGCAGTCAGTAGGACTATCCCCTCTCCGCTGCCCCTCCCTGAAGGCTGAGATATGGAGCCCTAATGTTCCAGTCCATCCCAGCAGCTAAAGTTACAGTTGGTGGCTCCACAAGACTGGCATGCATAATGGTTTCCTTGCATCTGACTCAGGATTGTGCTACTGAGAGCCTGAATTTTCCAGTCTGAACTCCCTCAAAAGGCAGGTGAAAGAATGCCATGAAGCTGGGCATGGCAGTGCTAATGTCCCTGGTACATCCTAATGGGGCCACCTAGGGTCATCCATGCAGAATGAAAGATGTAAGTGGGCCCAGGACCACCGCTTGAAGTAGGGGATGAGGGTGTTGAATGCCATGGCAGTAAGGATTTAGCAGGAGCAGGTGGGTATCCAGGGGCTATGGGCACTCGCTCGCTCATGTCCCTTCAGGTATGTAGGGGAGGCAGTCACCTCTGTCAGTGGATAGCAGATGGCCACTCCACATCTTCCTGAGTGTTCCCCTGGCTCATGATTTGGGGATCTCAGGAGCCAAGTGACAGTTCCAGAGTCTTTGCACCCTCTGTTCCTCCTCTGAAGGTGTTGCATGCAGCCAGGCAGGAAATCAGCCCTAGCCTCAGCCTGGCGGTTCCTCATAGCTCAGCCTTTGCTGCTGCCTTTCTTTATGCAGCCTCATCCAGAAATGCCCCGGACTTGTCTCTCTCTGCCAGCAGCTCCTGAAGGATCTGGTGTTTTTCTTTTCTAGCTTCTCTTCCCTTCCCCAGGTATCTGTATTTCCTTTTTTAATCTCCGTGCTTAATTGGGAATTTCAAAGTTGGAACTGATAGGTGTGATGTGCACGGGGATGAGGATCAGGAAGTCCCCTCCCTCCACCACATCCAGTATGTGTGACTGAGACAATTCCCTCTCAGCCTTCCTGTCCTAAACTGTAAGTGAAACGTTGACAGACCTCTCTGTCATAGACTGAATGAGGGTAAAGCATTGAGCTTGATACCAAACAGAAACCAACCACTTAACAAGTGGCAGCAATACCCAGGAGTCCACTCTCTTGGCTGTAGTGGAATATTCCAGATATGAAAATTCCTAAGTTTTAAGTTTCACAGAGCTCTCAATAGGGTGAAATCTCCTGTTGTCCTGCTCCATCCTGCCGGAGGTGTAAGTCATCCCGTTCTAATGTATCACATCTTACGTTCTGCCCTCTTGTTTACTTAGTAGCCACTGTTGTTTACTTAGTAGCCATTTTAGCCGTCAGACTGATCAGACTGACTGTCTCGGAATAGATGTGGCTGCCGGGTAGCACAGAAGAAGCTAGAGCACCAGCAATTTCATAGTATATGTTTATAAATGTTGTATTTCACTATTAGTTATGACAGTTAATCTCCTCCTCCTCTCTGTCCTGTGTGTGCACATGTGTGCACGTGTGTGTGTGTGTGTGTGTGCCTCCTACTATTGGGGTTACAAATGGATACCATCATGCATAGCTTTTCAGGTGGTGACAGAACTCAGTAAAATGCACAACAAACCCTTTACCGGCACATCCATCCACCTAGATCAAATTTGTTAGTGTGTTTAATTTTTAAATCTTAGCATAGGTCTGTATGTACAAGATAAAATGGTATGTATAGAGTTTGGTTCTATCTGTATCCAGGCATTCACTGAGGTGCATGCATTTGTGTCTGTGTACACATGTGCCTCTGTGTGTGTGTGTCCACACACAGGCATCATGCGTTTATACATGTGTGCAGCTGTACGTATATTTCAAGGCCAGAAGACAACCTTGCTTGTCAGCCTCAGGAACACTGTCCACTTTCTTTGAGACCTGGTCTTTGACTGGCATTGAGTTTGCCTGTTACTCATTGGTCAGAATTCTCATTGGTAGGAGAGCCTCAGGGATGTATTTGTTCCTACCTCCCAAGGCACCTGGTGTTTCCCCTTGGGGCCTGGGTATCCAACTCAAGTTGTCATGCATGTGAAGCCAACCCTTTACCAACCAAGTCATCTCTCTTGTTCAGGCAAGTAGTCTTGACAAGTGGAGGAGAAAGGGTGTGGGAAAAAAGGCAGGGAGAACCCCTGTGACAGTGGTGGGCAGCTGGAGTGGAGCCCACTGGGGTCCCTGAGGGAAAATGCAGAACACACACACTGGACTTCTCCAGAGAGGCCTGGGGCCCTGCACCTGTTTGCCAAGGTTGCTTTGAGGGCCTAATGCTCAGGAACTTCTGGTCTTGTAGCCCTGGCAGGCAGAGAGACCCAACCAGTGCTGGCAGTTGTGATGGGGCTGGTGTGTACTGGGAAGTTGTGGTGAAGGGTGAGGTGGCCTGGCCTGTGTTTTCTGCCGTTCCTCACCTGAAGTGTTGATGACGGCAACAATGATGAGCAGGGTGCTGGGACCTGATGACCAAGCCTGTCTTACCCCGCCACCCCACTTGGAGGTTTCCCAGGAGCCTCTCTGCTATCTCTGGGTTTCAGGGAGTTGGCTATGAGTCTTTTTTTACCTTTGAGGATGGTTGGCCCTCACAGGGCTATATAGATACCTTCCCAAGACCAATTTCTCTCATGAGAAATGGCCATGTTTATCCCGAGGAAAAATAAAATCTGACTTGGTGTCTCTTCCTCCCTTACTCCGTCTCACACCTGGAGGCATCTTGGGTTCTTTGTTGTTACTGTTACTGCTTGTTTGTTTGTTGTTTTAAAATAGGGTCTTTGGTTTTGTCCAGACTGGCCTGGACTCAGTATGGAGCCAAACTTGTTCTCAGACTTCTGATTTCTCTGCCTCCACTGCTTAAAGTGCTGGGATTACATAGGCCTGCCCCACCATGTGCAGTTCAGGCTAAGATCTAACTTGGTGCTTTGGGAGTGCTGGGCAAACTCTCTAGCAACTGAGCTACCTCCTCAGCCCCTGTATGCAGTTTTTATGTGTAGCAGTGGCTGGTTGAATAGTGGACCCCAGAAGATACCCACACCTAAGTCCCTAGAAGGCCTGCACATTACCACATGTGACTGAGGATCTCCCTGGACCATCCGGTTGAGCGCTGTACATCATTACAAGTATTCTTGAGAGGGAGACAGAGACATTTGACTGACAGAAGAGAAGCTTTTGTGACACCAGAGACAGAGGTTGAAGGGATATAGTCACAGGCTGAGAGATACCTCCCTCCAGAGGCGTGAGGAGGCAGAAAGACCCCTCCTTCCAGCCTGCCTAAGGAACATGGCTCTGTCAACTCCTTGCAGGTCCAGTGAAACTGACTTTGGCCCTGTGGCCTCCTGCTGTGGCAGGAGTATATTTCTGCTGTCTTCAGCTACTCAGCTGTGGTCATTTGTTGCAGCAGTAGACACTAGTCTATATCATAAGGAAGGGTCCCTCATGGACAGAGGTGACCTCTATAGACAGAGAGTCCTTCTGGCAGCTCCCTGACAGGGGAGAAGAGGAGTCTTCTAAGAACGTGCTGCAGACGGTGGCTGGGGGCTCCCTCTGTAAAGTACTTGACAGCAGACATAAGAACCTGAGTGTGATCTTCAGGACCCACGGAAAGCAGCTGGACCTGGTGACATGCACTTCAATCTCAGCACCAGAAAGACAGAGACAGGAGGATCCCTGGGGTTCTCCGGCCAGCCAGCCTGGCCTCAAGCTCAAAAGCAGTGAGAGACCCTGTCTGTGCAAACAAACAGTGGCTCTTGTGGAAGGAGGTCTGAGGGTGACCTCTGGCCTCTACACATGTACCCCACCCCAAACACACACACCTGCAGAGAGAGGGGGGATATACTGCAAATGACTGCCATGCACACTCCTCTCCTGCATTTTGGGAGACATGTCGGTGCTATATTGTCTACAGCGACCAGCAGTTAGATGTGTGGGCAGCCACAACTGGGGTGACTGCAGGAGATGTGGGGTTGGGGAACCTTCTCGTCTCCATTCACAGGAACTCAAGGTGAGAGGCCCACATTCCTTTCCCCCAACCCTTCTTTGTCCTTGACTATGTCACAGATGGGGTGTCCCCAGTGTCAAGTCTGCTGGACTCCAAGTCTGGAAAGAAGGAAGATTTTATGTTCTGCGTGGTCCAAGAGCTCCTGCTGAGCTCCATATACTCCTGACCTGTGGAAGGGCTTGTTGTGCAATGCTTGACCAGGTAGATGACTGTCCTTCCTGCTCCGCCCACCTCCCCCCCCCCACTCCTTCTCATCACCCCCTGGCTGTGTGCTCTGTCATAAGGGCTGCGGGATACAGCCTTTCACCTGCACAGTCAACACGGTAGCGATGGCCACAGTGTCAGGGAGTGTCCAGAATGTGGTGAGTTGGGACTGACACATGGAACACTTAAAATGAACCCCAGATTTCAAGAGCATAGGATGCAGGGTATAAAGTCTTACATCAGAATCTTCCTATTGATTGCACGTTGGAAGGAAAACATCTTGAATACGTTGTGTTCGATAAAAAAGATCATAGGGATTGATGGTCCTTGTTAGTTTTTAATGTTTCCAGTGAGGCCACTAGAAAATTTAAAGTCACTCCTATGTTCCCAAGCTCTAGCTGCTTGGGAACTGGCCTTGGCTCCTAGTCGAAGGGCTGCCACTTTGCTCAATATCTTTAGGGACCAGGGCTCTGCTGTGGACTGAATTCCAAACCCCCGTGGGCTGGTGTTTGGAGATGAACCCTTGGGAGGATATTTGAGTTAGATAAAGCCATGGGGGTAGGGCCCTTAGGAAGGGATTAGTGTCCAGATGAGAAGCCATCCTCTTTCTTGCTCCCTACTGAGAACATACAGCAAGAAGGTAGCCAGGCCAGGAACCCTCACCACAGCCCAGCATGCCTCTCCTCCAGATTCTGAAACCCCAATTTGTGGCTCTCTGAGAAACTGGTCCTTGAGATGTGCCTGTGTCTTTGCCCTGCTTGACTGAGCCGATAGACAGAACTTTAAAGGGTCCAACACAGATGCCTTTGGGGTGGAAAGGTGGTGGTAGAGCATCCTTCCACAAAGGCAGGCCTGGACCACAGGGATGGGCATGGGGGTGGTGAGGCTGGGGTTGGGGGCAAGAGCAAGGGACAGACAGCTCACAAGCAAGGCTTATATTGCTCTAATCGCTCAGAAGATGTGGAACACAGAGGAGTGAAGGAAGTGTTCATGGAAGACTTCATTCACACAGTGCTTTGCATCTATCTAACACAAAATGGTGGAAGTAGTAAAACCTGTGTTCCGTTAAATGGACCTTCTTGATGGTCTGAAGTGGCATTAAAAGCTCATACACATGATGGTGTTGTCTCCTCCCCAACTGAAACACTGTCCCTTTCCCCGGCTCCTAGAGTCTCCATTCAGGTTTGACTCTCCATGACTTTAGACCACTCTGGGTTTCTTGCGTAAGTGGACTCTGTAGTGTGTGGCATTTTGTGACTGAGCACAGCGACTCAGCATATATCCTGGGGTTCAGAGGTTGCCCACAGTACAGAGCGATGGAGCAGGCTGGAAGGGCTGCTGATGTCTTCCCTTTCACTCTGCCTCGTTCCACCTCACAACAAGTTCAACTTGGGAAGTGAACACTGAGGCTCATCTCGGGCCACATGGGGAATCAGGCAATAGCCCCAGGCTGTGCCCACACCTTCCCTCTCCACAGCTGGGCAATGTAGGTGTGTCCTGTCCACCAAGGACAGCCATTTTAATGGATGTCATATAATTCACAAACAAGCCAGATGACACACCTGCAGTCCCAGCTCTCAGGAGGATGAGGTCAGGGTCCTTTCCTGATGCTGTGAGTTCAAGGCTAGCTGGGGATGCACGAGACCCTATCTAACAAGCACCCCCCCCCCCCGAGTACAGACATTTAATTTCCAAATAGAACATGCTCTGGGAGAGCGCCCACTCTTTTCTGCCCCTTTCTCCAATCTCTCTTGTCTCCTTTTCTAGTGATGAAGATGGCATAGTTCCTAAAACTAACTCCAAGGGCCAGGACAGGTCACTCTGTAAGCACTGTGTAACCTTGGTCCAACTCAAAACCCACTGATAGCCAGGCTTGGAAGATTCTGGGCAGGCTTTGTGTACATGTAGTTGATGATTGGTCAAGAGATGGGCGAACTTTGCAAATCCACAATATTTGCATAGGGCCTGTCCCAGTTGAAGGCTGGCATCCCTTTGTAGGTGGGGCTGTCAGCAGTACCTCAGCTCTTCCAGGATCCAGCTTGTCACAACTGGAAGCGACCCAGAGAGGGCTAGTGACTGGTCTCTGGGAGCCTTGGTCCAGATGTTCTCTTCCAGCTGAGAGAACCCCAGAGGCAGGAGGGGCTAAGAGTACAGATGCCCAGCTCTGCGGCCAGAGAGGTTTCTGGTGGCAGAAGGCCAAGAGCACAGGTCCTTCCGCTGGGCAGGCGGAGGCGTGGCAGGACAACCTTTGCCCACCCACTCACCTGGCCCATCTGTTGGCAGAGTAGTTCAGGGGCTGCCAGGGTGGATGGCTTAACCAACCTCATTACTCTCGTGCATTTAGCAGCTCGGAGGAAGATGATACCTTTCAAGTTTGACCCAATTTTCGTCTTTGTTGTCATAACCATGGAAAATCGACCTTGGAGCCCCTCAGCAGCAGGGCTGAATGGGAAGTGATTTATGGCAAGGCACTGCTCAGAATCCCTAATGTGCCCGTGGGGCACTGCTGCAGCGCCCTCCTCGGAGGCCTAATCTCCTCTTAGCAGCAGTTGCACAGAGCTTCACCCAACAGCCCCTCCCCGGAGCTGTTGACAACTGCTTCCCTAGAATTAGAAGTAAATGAGTAGGTGGACTCACGAACTGCCGCTCGGATCTGCTCGGATCTGCTCGGATCTGCTCGGATCTCTAGCACCCGAAGCCTCAGAGGCCTCTCGCACCGGAAGAAAGCGCCATGTTTCCCAGCCTCGCCACTCTCCCCACTGGGGTCCTTGCTCTTTCCAGCTGCGGTGCCACTTGGTGTTTCTGTGAGCAGGCAGGGCAAAGGGCAGGGGCATGGAGCTTGGCAGGATCTGCTGGCAAGAAGGCTTTTGAAGGGAGGCAGAGCTCTGAGTTATAGACAGTTAGATAGCGCAGCAGAGCCGATGTGGTCTGTTTTGCACAACACATTTCAGCTACTATTGCAGTAGTAATCTGTTAAGATATGAATGAGACATTTTAATGCACTTTGTTTTAAAATTTTTTTTATAGTGGAGAAAAGAATAGGCCCCATTATAGCATTTTCATAAACGTTTAGCACGTACTTCGTTCAGATCACATGCTCCTGTCCCTTGGGCCCCTCCTGCTGTTCCCCTCCCCCACTTGTACGGTCGTTCTTATCCCTAATCATTTAGTATCTGGATTCTGCGTATGAAAGTAAACATGTTCTATTTGTCTTTCTGAATCTGGTTTATTTGGCTTAGGTGGCGGTCTCCACTTCTACCCGTTTTCCTGAAAAGGATGCAATTGCCCCCCCCCTTAATGTCACAATGAAATACTAGTGTCCATGTACACTACTATGTTTTCTTTATCCATTCATCTGTGTGGGCATCCAGGCTGTTTGCTTGTCTTAGCCTCCATGAACATGAGTGTGCAGGTGACTCTGGAAATGCCGACTTGAGACTTTGGGCATGCACCCAGGAGCAGTATAGCTATGTCACACTGTGGCTGTTTTTAAGTTTTTCATTTCTTCATTTGTTTCTAGTGACCTCCATGCCGCTTCCCCATGCAGCCTCATGCAGCCTGGTGCAGCCTCGTGGACATTCCCACCTGCGGCATGGAAGAGTGCCCCTTCCCCACATTCTCACCGGTGCCTGCTCTTTGATTTACTGATGATAACCATCTCACTGAGACAGACTCTCAATGTAGCTTTGATTTGCATTTCCTTGATGGGCGAGGATGCTGACCATTCTTTTCATATATTTGTTGGCCGTTTGTACTTCTTCTGAGATGTTTGTTCAGTTCATCTGTTCACTTATTGACTAGATGACTTGTTTTGGTGTTTGATACTTTGAGTTCGTTGTAGATCCTAGGTAGGAATTCCCTACGAGATTGGTACTCACAGAGCACTCACAGGTCCGTGGGCCACTGGGGTAAGCAGGCCATGGCAAACTCTCTATATGTCTATAAGTCAATTTAGTGGCTCTATACCAGGCAGGGTGTCGTTGGCCACTGTACCACAGGGCAATAGACGACCGGAAACACGTAAGGCTGCTTCTACAGAGGCTTTGGGGCTCATTAGTCAAAAACATTATACAGCTGAGCCCAGGTTCACACGGGGTAGAAAAAGAGACACTGTGGGGCTCTGTGGGGGAAGATACTGCAAAACAGCATGACAAAGGACATGATGCTGGAGAGGATGTCTTCATTGTCCACACAGTGAGGTGGCGCAGAGGCTAACCCTGATGGCAATGACAGTGGTGATGATCTGGACACAGAGACCATTTCATATCGAGTGCTCATCATGGACCAGAGACTAAACCAAGTATTCTGTGTACATGGTCTTGTTCCTCTTTGTAACCCAACGATAAAACTGTGACCCCATTTTATAGTTGAGCAATCTGATGCTGAGAGACAAATAAGCAATCAGGCATAGTGAAAACGGAGCTAAGACTTTGGTGCCAAGATGTATGGATGCTCTGTCATTCAGTCTGAGCGGCACTTGCCTCTCGCCCCCACCTTGGATCTGAGACTCTACTACACTTATTGGGGTTTCTTCATAAATGAATGGATAGGAGGCTAGATGGCTAGTGGGTAGATGAAAGGGTGTGTGGGATCAGTAGCTGGAGGTGTGAGTAGACAGTGGGCATGTGACTAGATAAATGGATGGATATATGGTTGGGCAAACTTTGGAAGGATGGGTTAGTAGATGAACAGACAAATGGATAGGTGGGTGAGTAGATATGTAGTCAGAGGTATGGGTAAATGGTCGAACGGTAAGTGAATGAATAAGTAAGTGCATGGACGGATGGATGGATGGGTGCATGGAGGGGTGGATGGATGGATTTGTTGGACTCGGAAGTCCAAACACCTAGGCGTTCCACCCCACAAAGACACAGAGACTGAGAACAATGCAATAAACACGAGGTCTATTGTATCCAGTGCACTGGGGCCGCCCTACCAGCAGGGCAATGGCGACCCCGGGTTAGTAAGGTACACACTTTTTATACATTTTTCTGGGGCAGAGCTTGGCAATGGTATGAAAGGGTAGGCCCGCATTGGTGGTTAATTTTGACTTTTTACATGATTGGAGGCCCGCGATGGGACGATGTTGACCGCCGGCCATAACATCAGTCGGTTACCACCCACCTGTGGCTTCAGCTTGTCCTTGACAACAGAGAATTCTGTCCATTGTGTGGGGCCTGAGGTGTATCTGCACCTGACCCTGCTTTCTCATTTTATAATGGTTATCTTTGGCCCTTTCGACTGTCTGGAATGTTTTCCAGCCTGGCTCATCTGCTGCCTTTTGTCTCTCAAGGCCTCACAGATTCATGGGTGCATGGATGGATACATGCATGCATGGATGCACAGATGCATGGATGCATGCATTGGTGGATGAATGGATGCATGTGTGCATGGATGATGCATGCATGGGTGGATGCATGGATGGATGCACAGATGCATGGATGCATGCATTGCTGGATGGATGGATGCATGGATGGGTGGGTGCATGCATGGATGAATATATATGTAGTTGAATAGATCGGTGAACAGGTAAGCGATCGGGTGGGTGGATGGACGGGGTACGAAGGTAGATGAGTGGATGAAGGGGTGTATAGAGTGTAGTTTAATGGACAGATGGGCAGCTATGTAGTTAGAACATGAACATGTGAGTAAATGAATGGGTGCATGGATAGATCAGTATCTGGATGGGTAAATCAATATATCTGGTAGCTCCACCCTCATCTTTTGTAAGGACTTCTTAGGGTTTTACTGCTGTGAAGAGACACCATGACCAAGGCATCTCGTATAAAGGAAAACATTTAATTAGGGCTGGCCTACAGTTTCAGAGGTTTAGACCATTATCATCATGGTGGGAAGCATGGTGGCATGCAGGCAGACATGGTGCTGGAGAAGGAGTTGAGAGTCCATCTTGATCCACAGGCAGCAGAAATGAATGCCACAGTAGGCATGGTTTAAGTGTCTGGTCCTCAAAGCTCCTCCCCCTAGTGACACACTTCTAACAAAGCCACACCCACACCAACACACCTCCTAACAGCGCCATTCCCTATGGATCTGTGGGGGCCAGTTTTATTTAAACCACACAAAATTATTTTATTTTATTATTATTTATTTTATTTTTAATTGTGTATGCCTGGGGTATCAGATCCCCTGGCGCTGGAGTTACAGGCAGCAGTGAGACAGGTGATGTGGGGTGCTAGGACCTGAACTCTATAAGAGCAATACACACTCAGCTATCTCTCTAGCACACCCTGCCCCCGCCTCATCTTGATGTGTGCTCCCAGTCTCACTGAGCTGTGCTGACCCTCAGAGGTCTTCCTTATGGCATGGAAAATTCCATGACTCCAAATTCATATGCTGGCTTCTAAACTGACATCAGAAGGATCTTAGAAAGAGAACAAGTTCCTAGGAGAGCAGATAGCAGGAAGGACCTTCCAGACAGCAGAGTGCAGGACAACACAGGCTCAGACTTGATCTGGACTCGAACAGCCTCTCTGCTGGGCTGAGACCTTCACAACCAATGGGTATGATTGCAGTTGATAGATCTCCACCCTGCCTGCTCTATAACCCAGCTGTTCCAGCCTCCTGCCAAACATCTGTTGGTCCCATGAAAGCCAGGCAAAGAACAGGGCCTTGTCGCTGCCAGAAAATGTTCTCTGGAGGTTTGCGTTCATCTCCCCAGACCTAGGGAGGCCTTGGACAGACTCCAGGTGTTTCTTGGTGGCTGCTGGTGTTGTGCTCCACCAGCAGAAGAGGGACAGCTGTGCCCTGTGAGCACATCAGAGAGATTCCATCAACACCCTCATCCTATGAATGCTTTGACTTTAGCCCTTTGCCTGTTGCTGGTACTAACCAGGGAGAGGCCAGGGTTGGACTTACAGACAAGGTGAACTGGAATGAGTGTGCTGTCCTAGATATCGGTGTTGCTTCCCTGTCTCCTCAATTCAGGAGCTGATGAGCAAAGATACAAGCCTCATGGTGGCCTGGTGGGGCCTTCCCACTAGTGCCAGTTTGAAAACCCACTGGGGCATGCCTCTTAACTCAAGCATTCAATGCTGTATACAGAGGAACCGATGAAGTCCTAGGATTGACTCTTCCTTTAGAAGGCTCAGCAGCCTCAGGGTCCTTCCTTGTCCAGGTGTAACCCAGTCACCTAGAAGATGTCCTTATCTTTCCACGTGGGGAACACTGTCTTCAAAGGTCCCATGGGAGACAGGAAAGCATTTGACACTTTTTGGCAATCTTATGCCACCCAAGAGGATGGTTCATGTTGCTCAGCTGTGGCACCACTGTGCCCAGGTGTCAAGAAAAGGATCATTAGCTGGGAAGGTTTAATGACAAATGCTATCCCAAGACCTTCATGCTGCTTCTGCCTTCTCTCCATACTCCCTTCCCCTCCCAGAGGGTCCATGAAGTGTCTCCACAGGGGCCTGGGCAACTTCCTTTTGTCGGTTAGTATTCTTCCAGGGCAGGACAGAGCAGGTCTTCCTGGGAATTCTTCTAAACACTTGTGCATTACAGATGTCACTGTGGCTCTTGCAATGATTCTTAAAGCACACTGCTGTCCTAAGCCATTTCCCTAATGTGCATGCCGGAAGACTGGACTGTGTGTAGAGAGGCAGCAGGCTCTGGGTTGGGAGCAGTTGAGAAATTCCTCTAGGGAATGCAGTCAGGCTGTAGGCAGAAGTTGGGGGAGGGATCCAGGGCAACTGGGGGACTCTAGGCCCAAAAGAGGAGTAAGAGGAAAATTCCCTGCCTATCTGTCTTGGGAGAGTTTGTCAACGTGTGCTGGCTTTCAACTCAACCTTTGAGCTCCCTGGGGCCCTTCTCATCAGCCATGGGGACTCCCTTGAGCACGCTCTCATTTTGCCTTGGTTTTTCAAAAGTTCAGAATCTGTTAAGGTGGCGATTTCTTCTAGTTAACAATGTCTCAACCAAGGCTACCTAGTGCTCTGGCATGCTATCTTCTACTCACAGTGAAAACAAACTTCTGTCCTGCCTGTGGGGTCCACACAATCTGCCTCTTGGGGGGCAGCTCTGTAGGTTGGGCACCTCCCTGCTCCATGCCTCCAAGCCCAGCACTCCACACCTTTCCAGTGTACCCCTCTCTCACCCTCATGCCATGTCTCCCCCCCTCCACTCCCATCCCCAAGACCTTCTTGTGTCTTCACTCCTAGGTACCCCCACTCCTTCCTCCCCTCCCACCTTTCTGTACCCCAAATCCCACTCTTGCTATGCCCTCTTGCATCTACCCCCATCTCCTTGTCCCTCTTATCTTTCTACCCTCAAGCTTGCCAAGGACCAGGTGCTCCTCCCTATTACCCCAGAGTCCCCTTCCGTCTCCCTCTCTTTCCTGTTGCTGTATCCAGATTCTCTGTGCCTCTCTGCTGGCCTGGGACGGCCACCCTCCATGTTCCATATCCTGCTTCTGCCCCCCAAGAATAAGACCAACTAAGTCCCTCATCTCCAGCCCCTGGGTAGGCACAGAGCTTGACAGAAGGTCAGGTTGGCATGGCAGCCCCTGGGTCAGTGCAGAAAACATGGTGGTGCTGGGAACCAAGCATGGGGTTAACGTTAGGAACACGGTAAGCTTAAAATAAAATTTAAAATTTAAATTTAAATATTTTATTTAAAAAATTTAAAAATTTTTATTTCAGAATAAAAATCCCCACAGGCAGCTACTGCACAGAAATAGGGTGAGCCTCCCCATTTCCAGTCCCCCCCCCCACCTCACATAGACACTTCCTTCTTTCCTAGCTAGGCACTTGAATGTGCCCCTGTCTATTTCTATCTGGCCTGTCCATGATAGTTCTCTAGATGCCCATAGCTAGTTTTTGATCCTGCTTCTGGTCAGGATGGCTTCTCACAGGCAAGGTAGGGTTTGCTTCCTCCTGGCCTATTGGGCCTTATGGCTGGGGCTCTGTAATGAGGTGGTCAGCTGTGTGGGCCTGACATCTCCTTGGCTCAAGCAGGCCACATGGATGAGTAGACTCACAGCTCTGGTACTCCTTCATTCAGAAAGCTGTTCACTGCATCCTGCCCCTTTCTCGGGTGTCTACCAAAGGCGTGCATGTACTCTGAGCCACAGTCAGCAGCCTGGCTCAAGTGCTCTGCAATTGACAGCAGAAGGTGATGCTGGACAGCTGTGTGGTGGAAAGGCCCTCCTCTTAGGTATGCATTGTGTCTTCGACCTTGCAGGCAGGGGCAGGTAGAGCCTGGTCGGCCTCTCGGTCTTACTCTGTAGACTGTATATTCTACCGTGTCCATTGACTGTCCATATTCCCACCTGACCCTGCACTGCTGAGGGGCCACACAGGATATACTCTTAATTCCTGCTGCCTGGCTCAGTTGGGCACAGGTTGTCTGTCTTTGTTGAATTCCTGAAGGAAGTAAGGGGTTGCCTGGGTTTCCCATGCACAGCGGGAGCCTGTTGGGATCAACTTCATGGTTTTCTCCCCCTCCCAGCTGAGCTTCTTGTTACAGCAAAAGAGAACCAGTGTGTGTGTGTGTGTGTGTGTGTGTGTGTGTGTGTGTGTGCACACGTGCGTGCGTGTCTATGTGTGAATGTGTAGTGAGAGTGAATGTGTATGTATGTGTGTGTGTATATGTGTGTGAGTGTATGTGAGTGTGTGTATATATGTGTGAGAGAGTCTGTGTATATGTATGTGTGTATGTGTGTGAGTGTGTGTGTGTGTGTGTGTGAGAGAGAGAGAGAGAGAGAGAGAGAGAGAGAGAGAGAGAGAAGTGATGGTCCAGGAGGGAAATGGCTTGTCCACCAGTTGACCTGGGCTGGGCTACTAGGTGGAGTTTAAAATTTTCATCCATAGATCTGTTGATCCAGTTATCCATCTAGCCATCAATCTGTCTGTCCATCCTCCTATACATTGAACCATTGATCTATCCATCCTTTGATCCACTGAGTAGATGATTGATTGATTCACCCACCCATTCACTGATCTATGCACCTAACCATTGATGTGCTCACCTTTGATTTATCCATCCATCCATCCATCTACCCACCCACCCATCCTTTGATCCATCAATCCGTTGATCCATCTATTCATCTCGAAGCACTGAGAACCTAGACTATATCAGGCACTGTGTTTGCAGTACCAAATTCCCCAGCCTTCGTGGACCTGAGCGGAGTGATGCAGAACATCAAAATACAATAGCAGTGAGCAAGGAAGTTGGGGGTGACAGCTTTGCCTTAGTTGTCAGAGGAGAGTTCTGTAAAAAAAAGTCTGAGAGAGAAGGAGCCAGCAGCTGATAAAGAGGCACAAGGTCACTGTTGGGTGAGAGTGCCTGGCTGTTGTTCTAACCTGTGTGACAGCTGGTGCCCTCCTCTGGAAAAACCCTTGTCCTGGGATTCTGAGTTTCTGTCTTCTTCTCCTCTCTTTGAGGCACTTTGCTCCTTTGTGCAAGACTTGGCTACCCACTAGCTCCTGGAAAGTCTCAGCTGTGACGATACATCATCTCTGCCATCTCCACTCCCCATCTTCTTGCTGGCTGCTCCGTGCACATCTGCTGCTTCAGCCAGCATTTATGTTTTCTGTAAACTCTTAGTTAACTATCACTCAGCAATGGGTTACCTACAAATGTAACAGCTTAAAACAATAGTTGTTTACTGGCTCTCCATTTCTGGGATTCCAGAACCTGCAGACAGCTTAGTTTATGCTTTTTTTTTTTAACTCAAGGTATGACAAGCCTTGAAATATATTAACCTTCAAACAAGCAAATAAAAAAAAATCAGGATTTCTATGCAACTGGGTTGACCTGGAGCACATTGTCCATCTACCTGCTGGATACATGCTATTTTTAACATAGGAAAGGAGATAAAGATAACAATGGCCCCATTGAGGCCCTGTTGTGGTATGCTATTCCTAGAGAGACCAGAACAGATGCCTCCTCACCCTAGATAGGGAGCCAGCAACAGACCAAAATCTGGCTACCATCAAGACCAATTTGATAAAGCAATTAATTGTATTGCCATTGCTTATAGAAGTATGAGTGAGGAGCTACTTATAGGAACAGGATTGAGTCAAAGACAGCTGTGACACCGACCCCATCCCAGCATGGGTCTCCAGGAAAGCCGGAGTCCTGAAGTACACTGCACAAGTGGAAGGCCCTCCAACAGGTTGGAGATGTCTCTTTTAGGCAGTTTAGATGGTCTGTCTTTTACAGGTAACTTGGCCAAACTCTGTTTCTTCTATGTGGTTCAGCTAGTGTGAGAGTGTCTGTCAGACATACACTGCTTATTCTTGGGAGGGAGGGACCTAGTGAATCTGCTCAGTTTCAGGGACTTCCTGAAGCTATTGAATTATTTGCTTTGCGAGCTAAAGGAGCTTCCCTGCGGAATGAGTTTCATCTAATATTCTTTGAGTGCTAAGATGGGAGGTTTGATTTGGAAGAAATTTCTACACAATGAGCCCTCACAAGGCAACCTTCCCTGAGCCCCTCACAAGGCAACTTTCCCTGAGCCCTCACAAGGCAACCTTCCCTGAGCTCTCACAAGGCAACCTTCCCTGAGCCCCTCACAAGGCAGCCTTCCCTGAGCCCTCACAAGGCAACCTTCCCTGACCCTAAGACCTCAGACTCTATTGAGAGGCTATGGAATGGCTTATACTGCCCTTTGTACCAATCCCATGGTCCCTGGTTTCCACCTTGCCCTTCAACAAGCCTGCATGTCTCATCTGATTGCCCGGAGCAGCCGGATTGAGATTCCTGGCTTGTTTTCACATATCTGAGGGGTCCTCCCGGACACCAAGATGCACTCCTAAGACACGAATCTGCATAGCTTTCTGCTTAAAAATTCTCCAAGTGGCTTCATAAAGCCCTTGGCATGGCTTTCAAGGTGCTATGATCTGATTCCTGACTTTACGTGGACAGCGCTGTCTCTGCTTTGTCCAATACCAATGTTGTCCCATCTCTGAACTCCCAGAAAGACACTTCCCTGTGGCTTTCTCATTTGACACCTGCTGTCTCTTCCTCTGTCCTTTCTCTCCTCTCCTCCTCCTTCTCCCCCATCCCCCTCTGGGGTCTGTCACCAGCTCCATCTGGGAAGCCAGAACACCCTCCCCCATGCATGTGGTGGTTTTTCCATCTCTCTCATTGACATTTTATTCTGTCAGTTGCTCAAATGTCTCGATATAGCACTTGTCTTATGCCAGGCCCTAGGTGTGACATGGTGCAAAGGAAGAGCCCTCTGTTTCAAGGCTTGTCCACCTCCACTGTGGTAGTTGGCTGGCTGTAAGCTTCTTGGGGACAAGTCCCTGTGGTGTTCCTTTGTCCCCATCATAGGAAGGACTCATGGTGGTTCTTTCTTTAAGGGTCAGCATGTGGGATGCTAGGTGATCAACATTCTCTTGGTGTGCCTAGGGCAGACCCAGACTGCCACTTCAGGTTCCCTGTCATTGCAAAATGGGGACCTGAAGGACTGGAGAGGCAGTTTATCAGGCGACACACTGCCATAGAGGCATGAAGCGCTGGTTTTAGATACCCAGCATCCACATAAAAAGTTGGGCATCACAGTAGTTGCCTGTAACCTCAGCCCTGGCTGAGACAGATCCCTAAGGCTTGCTGAACGGTCAACTTATCTTAACTGGTGAGCTCCAGGTTCAGCCAGAGAACCTGCCTGATAAGCCACCATAGTACAGGTGGGGTAGACAGCTGCTGCCAACTTCTGCCAGCCACGCACATGTGCGCACACACCTTTACACATGTGTACACCCACAGTCCCCTTCTGCCCACACACAAAGTAAAAGGATACATTTGAAAGGTGAACACTTGGGTGGTTTTGGCAATGGGAGGGAGACATGACCCAAACATCTCTACTTCATTAAAAATTGCTTAAACCCCAGAAGCCTGGTGACTTGACCATAGCTGGGCTGGGGTGGTTTTTGTTTTTGTTTTTATTGGGTTTGTTTTAAGGTGCAGAGTCCTCCTGCTGCTGGGTCCAGCCTCACAGCCAGGGCTCCTGAGCTCCCAGGCTGAGCTCAGGTTAGACAACCACCACCCTCCCCTCCGCAAACTGTTCCCCTGACCTTGGGGAGAATCGTTTCCCAAATTACAGCCCTCCGCTTTGGGAGTGTTAAACACAGCGCAGAGAACACATAAATTACATAAGGCTCTTCCCATTGCCGTTGGGGGCCTGGAATAATGTCACATTTCACCAAACCAAAAGGTACACTGTATTATTAAAACAGGCTGGCATTAAAAGAAGAAGTGGAGCCGCAGTAACACTGTCAGACTCCCACCACACGTCAGAATAATGAACCTGGAGACAGGATCCATAAGGCGTGAGGGGAGTGAAGGGTGAAGCCAGCTTCACAAGGGCCATTTAAAAACGGGGGGAGGAGGAGGCGGCGGCTCATTTTCTTGGTATATTGCATTTCCCTGTGTCTTTGCTACTGAAATATGGTGGGCTGTGTTGTGCTTTCCTCTGAATTAGAGGATCAGTGAGATGTGCTTTCTGGGTTCAAGCATCCTCTTAAATGCTCCTCTTGGTCCTTAGTCTGTGTGCCCTAGTCTGTGTATGCATGCATGAGTGTGTGTGTGCATTGTGAGCATGTGCATGTGTGTGCACATGTATGTGCATGCGCACACGTGGGTATGTGAAGATGTGCATGTGTGAGCATGTGTGTGCATGTGTAAGTGTGTGCATGTGCATGCACATGTGTGTGTACTTGTGTGCACACCTGTGTGTAAGTGTTGTGCAAGTGCGAGCGTGTGCATGTGTATGTGTGTGTGAGCATGTGCATATGTGAGTGTGCACATGTGTGTGCATGTGCGTGAGAGCATGTGTGCGCGTGAACAGGAGTGTGTGCTCGTGTGTGAGCATGTGCATGCACATGCACGTGTGTAAGCATGTGTGTGTATGCATGTGTGAGTGTGTGTAGGTACGTGTGTGTGTGTGTGTGTGTGTGTGTGTGTGTGTGTATCTTCTTGTCTCCACATCCAGAGTGAAGAACCCCTCCTTGGCACTACACACACACACACACACACACACACACACACACACACACACGGGGGGGGGGGTTCCTTTCTGCTTCTCATCTGGAATCTTATAAACAAAGTCATTTTCTCAGGTGATATTTTATTTTTAAAGAGTTGGTGGTGTCCCCAGCCCACCCAGCCTTGTGTAGCTTTGAGGGATTTGGGAAAAGCCTGCCATAGGCTTTGCTGCAGGGCTTTTTCCTCAGGAGTTGCCGAGAGTGTTACAAAGTCTTGGGATATGATAGCTTTGCTTACCATGTAGAGTGTGTGTGTGTGCGGGGGTCATGTTCTTTGTAAACAGTGACCAGCTATAACCCTGCACACTTTCGTACATGCACATATGTACGATGTGCACAGGGGACATCGTGGGACCTTAGAGTTCCCCACTTGCCCTCCCTGCAGCTGCAGAGAGGAGGAGGCTGAGGATGCTAGCAGACCACTCTTTGGGGGTCAGGGGTAGACATGCGATGTGTATTCCTCAGCTGGATCAAACCTGGCCCAGCTCAGGTTTGGGGACATTGTACTACACGCTGCACACACAGCACACAGTGGGGCACACTCAGCACAGAGTGGGACACAATGACTATGCTTCTGAGGGTGAGGAAAGCTCAGTTCCTGCCCTCACAAATGAGACCCTTTTGCTGACCCTGTTGAGAAGCAGGCTGTGGCCTTGACCCTGGGGCCCTGTAGGCACCTACCTCCTCTCTTCCATCTCTCAGCCAGCCCTGGCCTGGCTCCCCTCCTACTCCAGGGGTTGCCTGAGTGGAGTATGGGAGTAATAATCCCACAAGTCTACAAAAGCTGGGGCTGCATGGTGTGTGGTGGGGACGGCTAGGGCCTCAGGCCTCCAGCCTGTGTTCTGTGTAGTCTGTGATGATGGATGGATGGCGCTTCGAACTGCAGAGTGAAGGAAATGATCCCCCATGGTGGAGGACAGGCTGCCGAATTATCACCCACGCAGCCTGGGTCAAAGAAAACAAAACAGACTGAGGCTTTTGGTGGGGCATGGCCAGGGCAGGCGTGGGATGGCGAAGATTTTTATTGAGTGTTCTGAGCCTGGATGGTTTTACTGGAAAAGTGCTCTGTGCAGAATTTCTGGGGTTGGAACGGGGAGAAACCTATGTAATTATAGAGAATGCACGCCCTATTTGGCAGTGGACACAAGGTGTGTTATGGGCGTCGTGGAGAGTTACCCTGCACATACAGGGATATTCTGGAGGCCCTGGCTACAAGGATGAGAGAGGGTCATAAGAGAGGTTCCAGATCTCATGAGTCCTGTAGGCATTTGCCATGAGACTACCTGCGAATGTCTGTGTCTGTCATCTAGTCTTACTTTCTTAGACCTTAAATCCTATGAACCGTGAGCTCCCAAAGGCTGTGTTCACCATGGTCATCAAAGCAATGTTGGGTGTTTCTTCCAATTGACTGCCCCTGGAGGGTGGTGGCTAGAATGGGGACATGATCCTACTAAAAGAGAGGGACAAGGTGTCTGTGGGGTGTGTATGTGTCAGGTTAGAGTCTAAGCTGGAGGCGACAGGGATGGAGGCTGGAAGGGGCCATGGGAGAAGGCGGGGGACAGCTTGGAGACAAGTGTCCATGGGATTGGGGAGTCAGAGGAAGTGGGCTGCCAGAGAGGGCAATAGCCCCTGGCAGATGGCAGAATGGCTGAGAGAGGGTGCAAGGCAGAGCCTAGGTGCTCAGTGGATGGAGGTGGGGACCACATGGCTGATCCCTAGTGGCAGGTCCTTGACTACTGCCCCTTTCCCTTTGGCTTCATGTCAGCATCTGTTTTATATTAAAGGAGAGGGATTAGACAGGGCATTTAATTTATTTCTTTTCATTTTCCTTTCCTTCAGGTTGAAAAACTGCCTGTGAGAACCTAGCGCTCTTTTGTGATCCCGCTCTGCCTGGGTACACACACTCCATACTGAGGAAGCCATATCAGGTCCTCCACAGGGCCCTGGCTACCGGGAAGTAGACAGCACCCCAACAGGTAAGGCCTCGGGACTCTTCCGCTCCTGCCTTGGCATCTGAGTTTGCGGCGACACTCACTCTAATAAGGCTACTTCAGCTTCTGGAAGGTGTCACAGGGCAGTAGCAGGGTGTCCTATGCCTATGTTCGCAGTTCATTGAGTCTTCATGGCTTCTATGAGTTGGCTAAGCCACAGAGAATCCGCAAGTCCTCAGGAAAGTGTGGCTGTTGACTTTGTTCTCTGTATCCTGACACTCAACAGCAAGGTTTAGGGAACTTAGTCTGGAAAAGAGAGTAGGCAGACTAAGTGCTTGCTCTTGTCAAGTTGTCTATATGAGATATGTCAGTGGCCAAGGCTGGGATCTGATCCTCCAACATAATGTCCAGGTTACCCTCAAGCCGGCGAGCCGCAGTAAGCCTCCATCTTGCTGCTGAGGCGATGGAGTGATTCCCTCCCAGTTCCTCAGGCTGAGCAACAGGTAATGACAGGAGCCACCAGGACCAGTGTCACACTTAGAGGTTTCAGATACAACCCACAAGACTTCATTCATTTTCCATGCTAGCTACAGGGTTCGTGGCCTCTTGAGTTTTGATAATTCCCTAGGCCTGTTTGTAAACCCCAAGAAAATACTGCACGTGTGATTTCAGTTTTATGATATATGACACACGGGAGAGAGTAGTGAAGGTCCTGGGGACTGTGCTTCCATGCTTTCTTCCTGGGAAGTTGGGGACCCCCAATCTCCTGGCTCATCAGCATATTCACCAGCTAGGAAATACTTCAAGCCTCGTGGAGGTCAGAGACAACTTCTAGAATAACCCCATTGTGTGGGTTCTGAGGAGGGAGCTCAGGACAGAGCTTGGTGACAAGGGCCTTGTCTTGAGGAACCATTTCTCTAGGCCAAGCATGTAGTAGGAACTGGATACAGGGCAGTCGGTGGCTTCTCCAGAGCCCTTTGCAAAGTCTGTAGGAAAGAATTCTGCATGGTGTTGATGCCTCTCCAGGGGCATGCTCGTTGTCCCCTCATGACTGGCTGAAGCTCTCGTCCCTGGGGTTTCCTTCTTGTACGGGGCTCACTGATCCACAGACTTCCCTGTATAGCTCTCAGCAATGCAGCCCATCTCCCCCCCCCCCACATGATCACGTGACCGTCTCTGCAGTGTGCATGAAAGGGATGAGCCTTCAGTAGACACCGGTGCTTGGGGTTTTGAGTTTGGATCTTCTCCTGAGTCTGCAACAAGCTGATGTTGGAGAGTTGCAGTTCTGACTGACCACGTGGTCATGAGGGGAAAGAGGGAGAGCATGCTGTGTGGGCAAGTGATGTCACTCGTGAAGTCAGGCATGGTCAATGTGTCCTCACATCTTTCAGTGGGTTATTGGGTGCAGCCCATCATAAATGGAGGATTGCCTGCATCTGAGCAGCTCTGATGAGCCCAGGAAAATGTCCTCATGGAGTTTGTAAGCTAACGGGGGGTGGGGAGGTGAACTGGGCTGGGGAACAAACTGCTGTGTGTTGCAAATAATGTCCAGGGTTGCAAAGGCCTGAGGGGACAAATGCGGCGTGATGAACTGACCAGTGCTGGAGAATGGAGGCACCCTCTGCTCACGCAGGTGGTGCAGAAAAGGAAGTGAGAGAGAACCTTCCAGATAGGGATTGTGATGCCGGTGCCCTGAGGTAGGGCTGCGCCGAAGCATCTTGAAGATGGGTGTAGAGGTCCAGGGTCAGTGTTGGATGGCTGAGTGGAAAGTGGGTGGAGTGTAGATAGATCCAGTGCCTTGGGCTTCTGTCAGAGGGGATGGGTGTTGTGATCTGTTAAAACCAACAGAATCCACTGAAGGGTTCCGAGTCAGGGCCTTCCTCCCCTATGGCTCAAGCCTGAGGAGATGAAGACACTGCTGCCTTCTGTGAGGGTCAAGGCAGGGGGTTCCATGTTGAATCTGCAGTCAGCTGAAAACCGCTGTAGGGCTGCTACTGTTCTTGGCGAGCAATCAGGGCTGAGACTGGACCAGAGTTAGATGTCGGGCCAAGTTTGAGCTGGCTCTTATCCTATGCTCACTGAGATGGCCCTGCTCAGTGAGCCCAAGCCATGCTGGGAGGTCCTCAGTGGCCCCTTGTCACTCCAAGATCATGGCTTGTGGCTCCTGAGAGCCTCAGTGGGGCTGGGTCTTGCAGCTGGCCTCAGGCAAGCTCTAGTGTCCTGCTGCTGGGTGCTAGAGCTCCTGACTCTACTCTTGAGTGAGGACAGTTGGCCCAGATTCACCTTCCTGGGCTTCAGAGAACCAATGTCCCCAGTAAGGTAGCTCTTTGGGGTCTTTAAAACTGAAAGCACAAAGGCCAGCAAGTTCCCAGGATAGACCTGGGAAGTCCAGGGCCCAAGTGCCTTTACATGAAGCTACTTTGACTAGGACACTCACATTCTGACCTCTGTGTGTTTAGAAGGTAGCTCTGACAGCTATCTAAGTCTTGTCCTTCCCGTGGGGTGAAGGCAAGGGAAGTGTGGACTCACAGGGAGCCCATCTTGTAAGTGAAGACAGTGCAGAGGTGTGTCCCAGCCACCTGTATGTGGCCTGGATGATCTGCATGTCTTTTTAGCAGCTCTGGGATGGCAGATCTTTGAAGGATGAGGTCAGGCACATGGATGAGTAGCCAGGCATGTCAGGCTGCTGACTCCTGCATACACAAGCGCGTGTGCGCGCACACACACACACACACACACACACACACACACAAAACGATGCCTAGTGATGTCAAACTCATCGCTGGGGTGTGAGAATCCCTTGCTCTGACTCTTTGGAGAAGAGCTTCTCCTATAAGTGGTTTTGAGGTCAGAGATGAAGAGCCTGCTGCAGCCTACAGCCTGGACAGAGCTGGGTCACAGTTCCGTGAATGGCTTTGACATGCAACTCACTTAGTGTGACCTCTACTACTGTCAATGTGTCCTTTCTCAAGGGGTGATGGGAGAAGAAGTGATTTCCTTCTGCCTTTGAGCCTGCCCTCTGCATTTCTTGTCTTTAGTCAGGACCTTGCCCTTAGGTCTTATTTAAAAGCTCACCCCTTTCAATATGGAGCCAATTTGGATCTTACTGTGCAGCCAATTCCAAGCCTTCATGAAAAACATGAGCAGATATTAATCTGCTGCAAAATGAGGTGTTGTAGTGGCCAGTCTGTGGGCAGTGGTCCATCAGACATGCTGGAAGGAGACGTCTGTCACCCACTGGTACAGGGGATGTGCCACCTTGTCCCTTCTGCTGTCCCTAAGCTCTCAGGTCCTCCCAGCCATGTTTGTATTCATTGTCAGTGTCATTTGGAGGAACCAGAGGTTGTGTCCAGCTGTTCCTTCTCCAGGGGAGAGCTGCTCACGTTCAGGAGCTGAGGGGAAAGTCAAGTCTTCCACCTGTCTTCTGTACCCCTTGTACGGAACAGGAGGCGACTGAGGCTGGGGCCCTGCAGGCTGGGGTGGAGCATGCATGTTTGTGGTTGAGCTGCTGGCACCCTACAAGTGCTCAACGTTGGAAGACATCCATCTCCAAGGCCCCCACCCTCGAGCCGCGTCCCATGAGCACAACGGGCAACATCCCATAAATCATCTCCGAATGAGCATGCTTCCTGCACTCATCCATCATGCCTGGCTCTCCTCTGCTTGTTTTTAAAAGCTGTTAAACCAGAATCCATCACAGGGGATGCCGCCAACACCTTGGACTGAGCTTTATACAAGCTGCCTGAATCCGTGGTGGTTAGACTATCCCTCCCATCCCTGTTTACTGAGGTCTCTTGGTGTGGGGAGGAGTGTGGGGAGAAAGGTAGGGAAGAGTGTGATCATGGCTTTACCCAGACATATCAGAAGCCACTTAGAGATAGACCTTCCTATCTGTCCAGAGCCTGGTCCGCTGTGCTGCTGCCCCACTGTGGTTGGTGCGGCCCTGCTGTACTGCTGCCCCACTGTGCTGTGTTGCTCCTGGGTAGAGGGTTGGAGCGTGTTGGACCCACACAGGGCTTCCGGGGCAGGACTCATGCACTCATCTGGGCTCCCTCTGTTACCAGATGGTTTAATTAGGGGGCGTTACTGGAATGAGCTCTGAGGATGCATGGAGCTCACCCATGGTTTTGTACCTACTTCTCTCTACCTGCGGTCTCCTCCGGACTTTCCCTCCTTTTGTTTTTCCATCTTCCCTATTCTTTCTCCCCCTTCTCCCCCTTCTCCTCCCCTCCCCCTCCTCCTCTCCTCTCCTTCTCCCCTTCTTCCTATTCCTCCTCCTCCTTCCCCCTCCTCTTTTTCCCTCCTCCCCTTCTCCCCTGATCTTCCTCCCCCTCCTCCCCTTCACCCCTGATCCTCCTCCCCCTCCTCCCCTTCTCCCCTGATCCTCCTCCCCCTCCTCCCCTTCTCCCCTGATCCTCCTCCCCCTCTCCCCTTCTTTGCTCTCCCAGCCCCTCCCATTTCAGGAATTCCTTCACTTTAGGTTTCTCTATGCCTCCTTCCCAGGCCTGCTAGCCCAGCCCCATGCTTAGTCTCACTGCCCTCTTCCTTTCCCTGTCCTGGGCAGCTCACAGTCAGGTGACATCCGAGGCATGTCAGAGGAGCTGAGAAAGCTCCAGAGATGCCATCTTCTCCATGAGAGCCCTCGGCTGGAACCTTCTAGGCTTTGGGATGTTTCTTAAACAGCCGGTGCTGGGTCTGCTCCAGGAGCTGCCAGGCCAGCCTCTAGACAGATGTCACAAGCCTTGGTGGCATTTGTGATATCGTCTTCCATCTGGCTGCAGCATCTCCTTTGTCCTTTTTTTGGCCTTGCATTTGTTAGTTGAAGGGTAAAACTGTTGGAGTTGCTGTGACCTTTCTTAAAAAGTAGAAAACCAGGTCGATACTTTTTCCTTGGTGGCTTTGAGCTCTGTGATGGAGCTAGGAAGAAGCTGGAAGGGTCACCAAGGATCTCAAAGAGTTCCCCAGGTCTTGACTCCGGGGTGAAGCTGCCCAATTAGAGCACATTAGTTGGCAGAATGTTAGAACATTAGTAACTATTAGGCTGCTCCCATGTGGCTTCCGCCCTGGAGGGGGAAGGCATCTCTGGGCTGTTGCTAACCCTTATGAGTGTTGGGACAGGATGACCCTGTGGTGGGGCCCAGAGCATCAGAGTGGCCACACAAACTGGTTGTGTCCAGGCCATGTCTTACAGTCCTATGGCTGTGACAGTCTCCCAGAATCCCAGCCCTCAGGAGGCAGAGACAGGAGATACCTGGAGCAAGCTGGCTAGCCCACACGCATGCATGGGTAGTTTAAAACAGGAGATATTTATTCTAGATCTGTCAGAAACCCCAGAGCAGGAGAGTTGCAGAGGCTATCAATACCCGGGGCCTTCTGTACTCCCGTAGTGGTGGGCACAGCTCTTGTGGCTTGTGTCTGCATCTCTCCCATCCTGGCCTCTCTATGACATGGTTGTGGCTCCACACCACCCCGTGTGTGCTGTCTGTGTGCCTGATTTTACCTACTTTCCCTCTTTAAGGACTCTGTCATGTCTTAGGCCCCTACTTAGGACAGACTCCCCCTAACTGAATGGTTTCTAGGAAGTTCCTGGTTTTCTGTGTGTTCTATCACCAGGACTGGGAGCTAGGATGTAAATATGCCTTTTGGGGAACATAATTCTCAATCCAGTATCCTCCATGATTGCTGGTTGTATGTATGTGCATCTGTATGTTGGCATGCATGTGGGCTAGCCAGCTTGCTCCAGGGATCCCTTGTCTCTGCCTCCTGAGGGCTGGGATTCTGGCAGACTGTCATAGTCATAGGACAGAGTCCCATAACTGTAACCCTGAGTGGGCCACTCAGACGCTGGTGTTCTCTGGAACACCACTTGACCTGTTGGAAGACGGTGATAAGAAAGGAGGAATGAGCCAGGCAAAGCCACAAAGATGGGTACGTGAGCCGTGAAAGTGCTATCTTGGTCTGTTGCCATAGCTGAGCACCTGAGACTAGGCGATGCATAAAGAAAATAAACATTTCATATAGTTCTAGAGTGTAAGTTCAAGGACATGGTGCCAGAAGTCGGGGAGGCCTTCCTGCAGTATCATGGCAGGTGAGCCCAAGAGAGCATCGGCATTTGGATCTGTCTCTGTGCAAAGTCACTCATGCTACCCTGGGGTATCCTCATGACTTTGTCCAACCCTATCTTCTTCCCAAAGGTCTCAGCCCAGATACCATGACTATAGATGCTGGAGAATGAGGTCCAATGTAAGAATCTGAGAGACATATTCCAACCATTAGTGGAGTCTTGAGAACTCTAAGATCCAGGGAGAGAGGGGGAGTGTAGCTGGTATTGATTGGCTAAGAACTGGCCACACCCCTTCTATACCCTATCATTACCATGGTGGAAAGTTATAGCTCTCTCTTCTTTTAGCCAGTGTATGCATTTGTTGTGTGTTCATGTATAGCTGTGTGTTTGTATTGTGTGGGCTTGTATGTATGTATATCTGTATGTTTGCGTGCATGTGGGCTGGCCACCTTACTCTAGGGATCCCCTGTCTCTGCCTCCTGAGGGCTGGGATTCTCGGAGACTGTCACATCTGCCCAACTTTTATGCAGAGTCTAGGGATCCAGATTCTAACCCTCAAACCTGCACAAGAAGTGCTTTATCCAGTGAGTTGTCTGCTTAGTCCGGAAACCATCTTGAGAGCCAGTTAAGAGTGAAGTAGCTGGACCTTCCTCTAAGTCTTACGATACCGTTTATAACATGATTCCAAGCACAAACACTCATACAAGGAGAGAGAAACCAGGCTCCTGTCATGCAAGGTCTCACGAAGGACTGAAGAGAGCATCTAGGAGGAGGAAGTTGGAGAGGGCTGAGCAAGGGAGGGAAGAAGGGTCCCTGGAGGGGGAGGAAGTGAACTTCAGATGAGTGCTGGGAGTTAAGGCTGCAGCAGGTCCGGCAGATACAGAGGCCAGAGGTAGGGGCTGGGAGAAGGCCGAGTGGAAGTGGAGGAATTCATGGATGAGGGTTCTAGGAGACAGAATGAATGTCATTGAGAGAGGGGACAAGGGAGATCGGAGTAGAAGCCCTGAGCTGCATTCAGGTTCACATGTTAGAGTCACAGGAGAGTCAAGTGTCCTTAGGGACACTGGTCTCGGTCCTCTCTGTGCCTATGTGTCCCACTTCTTCTTGAGATGAACCATCTGTGGACAAGGGCCATCTTCAGGGAGAGCCACTGTCTGCAGAAAGCAGGAGCAACTATCTTGGTCCATCAAGATAGAGTCAACATGGAACAGGATTCTGGTCTGGACAGCGCTGACCCTCAGCAATTATGGGAAGGAGTTGTCACCTAAAAGGCACACCATAGACAGAAAGGCAGGAGTGGTTCTTTGTGAGTCTGTCTACACCCTGTGATTCCAGAGTTAGATGTCTCATATGGAAAGCTACGAGGCTCTCCTATCCGTGTCATCTGAGAGTCAGACATGGGGCTTGCTGGTGTGACTCTGGGACGGGAACCCAGCTAAGGTGGTTGTGTCCGGCTAGGTAGACTCTCCATCCTGTTCCTTTGCACAGAAACAGCATACTGTTAGAGGGACAGCTGCGATTCCACTCTGAGAGCGAGTGCCAGTGGGGCTTGTCCCATTTAGGAGAAAGTCATTTGTTATGGTTTGTAAGTGTTTCAGGACTAGAGCTTTCAAAGGCACCCGTGTTCAGAAGAGGAGGAACTGGCACACGCCCAAGGAAGAGAGAACACAGAAGAGGGGACAGCACAAGCTTGGCTTGAGCTGTATTTGTGTGTGTGTGTGTGTGTGTGTGTGTGTGTGTGTGTGTGTGTGTGTGTGTGGTGTATGTGTGTGTAATGACAATATGTTGTGGGCATGTGTGCTTGTATGTGTTGTGTGTGCAAATGCATATGGTGTGTGTAGTGTGTACACATGCATGTATGTGTGTGACTGTGTGTGTGACAGAAGAGGAAACAAAAGCGAGGGACAGTCACTCTGTGTTCTGCTGGGACAGACAGCTCCATCCTTGACTTTATACCATTGGATGCTCTGAGTTATGGCTGGAAGCGCAGGAGGCTTGCAGGACGTGGCCCTCTGCAGTTATCACTGGGTGTTGATTTTGATGTAACCACCCTGGCAGGACATGAGAGCTGCCTCAATCAAAGCTGAACCCAAGCTCAACAAATATCAAATAGGATGCTCCTGACATGCCACAAGGGGAACTTCTGTGCTCAGAACCTCTCAAACAGTGCAGAAGGCTTGGGGATTCCTCAAGGTGACCTGCTGGTGGAGTACAGCCCATCTTGTCTGGAATGTTCGTCATTCCAAAGGTTGTGGATGTCCTCGCCTTGTTAGACATCACAACTCTGAGAAAACAGAACTAGGGGCCAATGTGAGCACTGGAACATTCAGAATCAAACCCCACCCTCAGTCTTCCAACACTGACATGCAGAGAGTGCATGCTGCATGGCGCATGCACTACTCAAAGCGAGGTCTGCACACAGGCCCTGTGAGCCATGGCTACTGGCCCCGGGATTGAATACTGCACTTGAGAACAGCACACTAATCCATTTTCTATTTCTATAAATAAATACCAGAGCCTGGACAACTTTATAAAGCCAAGAATTTCATCTAGTACTAGAGATTTACGGGTATGGTATCGGCACCAGCTCAGCTCTGAAGAAGACCTGGCAGCTATCACAGTGGCAGATGCGTGCGCAGGAGGAACAGGTCACATGTCCAGACAGGAAGTCAGAGGGGAGAGGGATCGTGTACAATAGCTCACAGTCATAAAATGTGAGTCAGGGTCCCATGAGAGCTACCCCAATGTTTTCTGAGGTCAGAACCCAATGACCTAAGGATTTCCCATGAGGACCCACCTCCTAAAGAGCTCACCACCTTACAACATTGCCTCACTAGGTACCAAGCTTCCAACAAATGAACGGTGGTGGTGGCGGTGGCGGTGGTGGTGGAGGAGGTGGCGGTGGTGGTGGTGGTGGAGGTGGCGGTGGCGGAGGTGGCGGTGGCGGTGGAGGAGGTGGCAGTGGTGGTGGAGGAGGTGGTGGTGGTGGTGGCGGAGGTGGTGGTGGGAGGGCCACACATTCTAACTATCATCTATACCATCTAATCAACATCTATATTCTTTAACAACATACTGAAAGTGGGAATCTTAATTCTGGAATCGAATAAGAATTTAGCCTTGCCTGTGGGAATTAAAACCACCACAGCAGAGGATCTGAGAGGGCTCACAAAGCTGGTGTTTGCCTAGGTTTGGTGGCTACTGGTGTGTCCTGCATGGTGGTCTGGTTGGGGTCATAGAGTGCTTAGCATTATGGGAAGGCCTTGAGTTGGCTTCAGCTCCTGGAGCCAAGTAGCCTCCACTAGGGCCCTAGGCCCCACCAATTCATTTCCTTGCAGTTTGGAACTTGAGATTAAGGTGTTGGTAGAGCTGGGTTCCAAGCTTCCCTCGGGCTGCGGAAGCCATGTTCTCTGACTTCACAGTTTCTTCTCTCTGTTCCTGTCCTCATCTCTTGGGAACTGCAGTCAGATTGGAGCAGGACCCACATGGTGATGAACCTCACTCTCTTCAGCTCTCTCAGGTTGTCTCCAAATACACTGACTAAACATTGAAGATTATGATTTTAGTATATTAACTTTTTTTGAGACATAGTCTCAGTGCGTAGCCCTGGCTGGCCTGAAACTCACTATTTAGGCTGATCTCAAACATTCAATGATTGCCTGCCTTTAGCTGCTCAGCACTGAGACTAAAGACATGCACCAGCACACTTGACTTAGAATATGAATTTTTAAACATGATTTAGTTTATCCCGGGAAGGTGCATGAGAATTCACTGCTGTATTTTTTTATAACTAATAATGGGTCTTCTATTACTTCAATATTTAACATGTGGGGTTCATTTTTGTCAAGGTTTTTCCCTGTAGCCCAGGCTGACTGCGGCTGAGAGCAAACCCTTCTGCTGAACCCCAAGTATGAGGTTTATAGGCATGCATCACCACAGCTGGTCAGGGGTTATAGGTATGCGTCATCACACCTGGACGGGGGTTACAGGCATGCACCACCACACCTGAACAGGGGTTACATGCATGCACCACCACACCTGGACGGGGGTTACAGGCATGGGCCACCACACCTGAACAGGGGTTGTAGACATGCATTATCACACCCAGACAGGGGTTATAGGTGTGTACCACCACACCTAGCTTTAAAAGATATCTCTTTTCTGCATTGCTACTGCGGCCTGTGTGGGTGAGTCCCAGCAGGCTCATTTATGTTGTCTTCTGTGGAACTGGGGATTCTGTGGGACTGTGGTCTGGCTGGAAATGGCCAAAGTGTTACGGCTCTCAGAAGGGAAGCCCCTATGGGACAGGTAGCCAGGGCCCCAGGTCTTGCCTGCTGCCATGGTAGCACCAATGCCTGCGTCAGGGGTGGTGGTGGCCAGTGGTGGTGGCACCACCAGCAGAGACAGCAAGAGTGTGAGCCTGGCCAGTCAGGTGAGTCCAAGATCCAGTGATGAATGCTTTGCAAGAGAAAACTCTTACCTAGAGTGTTACATCTCAGTAAAACTGCTACTCTCGGGTGATTCTCGGTGAAATGACTTGTACACTTTACACCATGTGGACAGGGACTTTGTGAACATTGAGGAGTGGGGTGAGATCCAGGAGTAGATGCTTCCCATTGGCTCAGAGATGCTAGTGATGCTATATTTGCATGGGAAAGGGCCTCAGGTGTTTTCCCTATGTGACTGTCATGGTGCTCACAGTGGGGTGTCGTGGTTATGTGCTCTAGGGCAGGTAGAGTTTGGCCAGGAGCTGGCCCCATGCCTACCGTACTCAAGTTTGAGTTTCACAGGCTCATTCAACCTTACCAGATCTTCTGTCTGGTGGCACGGTCCGCTTGTCCCACATGTGTGCACTTTAGGGTTCAACACCTGGGATAGATGACAAGTTCTCTTGGCTCGTTGTCCTCTGCTACCCATGGTAGTGGGAAGGTGGCCACAGCTGGCACTGGGTGACCTTTTAGTGTGATCATGCTGCCTGGTCCAGACTCTTTCCTCCTTCTCCTCCTCCTCCTCCTCCTCCTCCTCTTCCTCCTCCTCCTCCTCCTCCATCCTTTGGTCTATCATGGTGCTGGCTTCTGCTTCTCTGAATGCAGCTGTGTGTGTATGGTAGGTCTCTGTGATGGCCCTTCTAAAGATCATCTTTGAAAGGACACTATTGTGCTTCTGTAGGTATATTGTTTTGTGTCTTGTTATTGTTCAGAAAGGTTCTCACTCTGTAGCCCAGGCTGGCCTTTAACTCCTGGCAATCTTCCTGCCTCAGTCTCCTGAGTGCTGGGTTTGCAGGCATCAGGCACCATCCTGGCTTTGTTCTTTGCACTGCCCCGGGGAGGCCCTGTTCCCAGGAGGCACTTCCTTCCTGACATGTATCATGGGGGATCCTAGGACTCACAGCTCTCCACTTTGTTCACATTGATGCCTAGGACTTTTGCTGACCCAGGCTGAGATCTCAGTTCTGCTGGGTTTTCTCCCTTTATGGAGTAAAACAGAAGCAGGTGATGTGGTTTTTGTGGTGTCTCTCAGAGCTGGAACACATGCTACACGTGATGGGCTGTGCTCAGGGGAGAGGAGATTAAATGGCTCGTCTTAGATGATGGAGAGGCATGTGACAACATGTTGGAAGTGTGCATTTTCCCTCTGAGGGCTCCCAAAGAGGGGAGATATTAAAGCCCTGCCCCCGAGTAACTGGGCATCTGCTTCCAGAAGGGGGCCAAAGGAAGCATGGAATTTCCCCAAAATCTTATTTGTTATCTTAAGAACACATGCACATCTTACAAGGAACCCATGGTGTGTCTCTGCTGGCTGTAATGTTACAGCATTCTCTCACAAAGTATCCAAATAAAGTCAATGCTCTAGACCAACGCAATTCTTAGCCTGTGGGTGATCTGCCTCCTTCATCCCCTGTCCTTGAGGGCCAGGGATGGGGAGAGAATGGGACCCCAGTTTGAGAAGTCCTCAGTAGGGCTGCATGAGAGAGTTGCTATGTGACATTTTACCAGGCTATATATGATACTGTGACATTTTACAGAAGTCCCATAGAGAACAGCAGTCACGTGAACATAAGCACTCCAAGCCTACCTCACCCACCAGCTGTGGTATCTGCTGGTACGAGTCTCATCACTCACCCTGTCCCCAGTAGGGCAAGGGTACAGCATGAAATCCACTGAGGTATACGGATGTAGAAGGAATCCATGAGAACGGGATGAGATGAAAACAGACCTTGCCACTTGCAGTTTCACAGAGCCTTTCAGCTCTTGAGGAGGATTTTCCTGTGAGTGTGGGCTAAGTGTCAGGGTGATGCAGAATGGGGCAAGTACAGGTTTTCTGTGAAGCCTATGGTCTGTAGAACATAGATATGTGGGAACCTCCATGCTGGGCTCAGTTAGAACTCCAAGTACACAGGAAACATGCAAGCACAAGGGCCTGTGGAATCCGGAGGAGGAAGGGTGACCCATTCCCTCCCCACACCAGGCCACCCACCAGACTCCATTCATATTTAATCATGGGTGCTGGATACACTGGCACTGGCTCAGAATACCTGGTCCAAGTGGAGAAACACTCAGACATGGAGACAGTGTTTCCGAGATGAGGTTCAGATGCTTACAGAGGAGACAAGAGGGAGACCTAGGCAGTGAGATCAGCGCAGCCTACAGGGCATCAAGAGAGCAGTGAACAATCAGGCAGTGAGTAAGGATGTGCCAGAGAGGGAGGGAGGAGAGAGAGAGAGAGAGAGAGAGAGAGAGAGAGAGAGAGGCAAGCTGGGAGCCAAACCTAAACAAACAGCCACACTAAAACTAACCCTAGGTCGATATAACTAGCGCTAAGTCTCACCAAGCCATAGCCGACCCATAGTTCTAACCCTAATGTAACTCTAACCGTAACCAGAGCCAAGATTTATGTCTAACTCTAAGTCTAGCATAAATTAACCGGAACCAGACCCCAGTCCTATGAAAACTCATTCTAACAAAGCTCTAGAGGTGAGCAGAGCCTATTTCTGTGCAACTAACTCTAACCAGAGGAGAACTATCCTAACCACGGCTGTAACCTGACCTAACCTAGCTCTACGCTCAACAAAAAATGGTCCTAAAACAACCCTGGGTAACTCTAACACCAAAACTAACCCAAACCTAACCATAACACTAAATTTTAACCCTAACCCTGAATTAACCCTAACACTAACTTAGCTCAAATCCTAATCTAACCCTAACCTAGCACAAACAGTGACACAAGCCCGAATTCTACCTGTAACCTAACCTAATCTAAATAGCAAACACAATCCAACTTAACCTAGGTTTAACCTAACTGGAGGTCAACCAGAACCCTCAACCCGTCTGAACCTTGACACTAACCCTGATGTGAACCTAACAAGATGCCAGTCCTATACATAGCTCTAACCCTAACCCGACCCTAATCCAATAAACTAGCCCTAAGCATGAGCTCCCAACGCTAACCGAGCCATAAGCCAACCCTAACTCAATCTTCACCTAAACACGACATTGACCCTAACCTGGTCACACCACTAATGCTACCCTAAGTCATCCTAACTCTGATCCTAGCCCCAACCCCACCCCAATCCTTTTCCCGTCAGGAGCTCTGAGAGCAAGGCCAGGTGTCTGTTATGGAACAACAGGGCAGGAGAGTGAGGCCTGGCCAGGGTGCAGCAGTCCTGGCCAGACCACTGGGCGGGACCAGGTGCCTTACATGGTGAGGTAACACTATTCCCAAGCACATCAGCCCTCAGGTTAGAGATTGTCCCTGGGGCTGCAGAAACAGGAGGGGCACCGTCCTGGACTGGGGCCAACCTAGCACAGTTGTCAGGTGCCTTATGCCTAATGAAGGTCAATCTGAGCTTGAACCTTTGGTCCACCTATCCATCTTGGTCCTTCCTAAGTTCCAGACCACTTCCTCTGAAGTGAACTGTAAAGCAGGTATGAGGAAAAGGAGTTTTTTCTTTTCTGGATCTGCATCTATCTCTATCTTTTTGCCTCTGCTTCTTCCAATTGTTTATCTATCCATTCACTATCATCTATACATCTACTCATGTACTCACTTTCCTACCCATCCACCCACCCACCCACCCACCCACCCATCCACCCATCCACCCACCCACCCATCCATCCACCCACCCATCCATCCACCCACCCACCCATCCATCCATGCATACATACATACATACACACACACATCCATCTATCCACCCATCCATCCATCCGTCTATCTATCCACCCATTCATTCATCTATCCATTCACCCATCCACCCAACTACCTACCCATCAATTTATCTATGCATATACACATCATCAGACTGTCTGACTGTATATCCATCCACCTGTACATTTATTGTCTTTACACACACACATCCATCTATATTTGTATATAGATATTATTGATCTGTCCATGTATCTTATCTTTCTGTCTGTCCATTTAGCTATGTGTCTATTTTCCATGATGATGCATCTATTTATTCACTTGTTTACCCCTCATCCAACCACATACCTTTATCTGTCTCCCCACCATCTTCTCCATCCTTCCTTCCATCCACCGCTTGCCTGTGACAGCAAGCATGCATCTGTTTGTCTATCCTTCTATCTGTCTGCCTGGAAGCCATTGATTTGTATCATTATTGTAGAGCTTATATCTAAAACGTTACCCCTCTTGGTCTTAGCTATTATGGGGCTCAGACTGGAGAGGCCAAAGGATCAGGTTCATGCTTCCTTGTGCTGGAGTCTCTCATGCTTCACAGGGGCCTCCTTAGACTCTCCAGACTCAGCCAACCAGACAGTGAAGGTAAGATGACAGAGAGGGAAATGGAAGCCAGGGAGGAGGTCTATCATTCTATCCTGGTGTTGGAGAAAGACCAACCTCCAGGTCCTCACATCAGGAACCTGGGTGGGGAAGATGACCGTGCTGGGGACCGGCAAGGAAACTGAGGCTGAGACCGAGTAGAAGAGGAAGAGGAAGAAGGGAAAGAAAGAAGAGGTGGGGAGGGAAGAGGAGGGAAGGAGAAAGACCACATCCCAGAGAACCTGTTCAAAGTCTGCCCTTGCTAGAGAGAAGCATTGACTTCTGAACTACAGTCACAAGGAGCCTTGTTAAAGTGACATGGCAAATAGGCCCTAGCTGCCAGAGTCTGGCAAGAAACCCCACTAAGCGTGAACGCCTGCTGGGATAGGGCCTGAAGCTGAGTGGGGGGATGGGACAAGCTTGCTGACCACAGACAGCACACAGCTGGGATGCACACAGTCCCCAGTAAATGGTGTCTGGAAAGATGGTGGAGAGGCAGAGACTAGGTATGTGATTATAAGCCTCACATCCCCGACATCCATGTGCACTTTGTTGGTACAAGAATAATCTCTTCCTGGAAGACACATCAGTTAGAAAGAGGGTGCTGGCAAAGATGAGTGGGCTTTCCCACCCTTTCTCTCCTCCTAGCCCCGCCTAGCAGTTCGCTTACACAGATACTCACCGTCCTGTGCACCACGTGTCCCATGTGTGCACTAGAACAGCAGTGTACTATGTTCACAGTGAGGCCACCCCTGAAATACCCTGTGAGCCTCTGGCTCCCACTAAGGTATCACCTGCCAGGTCTGATCCTAGGAGGTCCTTCCCACCGGTTGTGGCCCTCGTGTCTGGTGAGGGGAAATGCTGTGCTTCCCCATCAAAACCTTTTTTTCAAGAGTTTACCCTGCAGCCAGTCACCAGGCCCCATAGCAACCAAGGCTGGCAACAGCGCCTGGCACCTGCAAGAAGAATTAACAAAATCACTTTCCTTTGGAGAGATGGGGTGAGGAGGCTCTTGGCTTCTCGTTATGTAATAGAACAATCTCCAAGGTTCAGATCACATTCTCAGGCTGAGAGTTGATTGGGAGCTGCGGTGACCCTCCAAGCGCCATGGAACAGCTGGTCAGCATGTGCTGTTGGGAGAAATGAGGCCCTGTGGGGAGCTGAGGGTGGAGGGAGGGACTCTGATCCCCTCTCCCCAGGGATGAGTGTGAATGACTACTGTCCCTTCTCCTCTCTACCACAGCCTGTGAGGGGCTGGATTGATTGGTTGCACAGCCCCACGTTCATCCCTGGCTTTCAGGACAAACTCAGATCACCAGGAGCTAGGGAAGCCTCTTGATTACCACTCAAACAGTGTCCAGGGAAGAATGAGATAGATTGTCCAAGCTCTGGCTGGAGACCAGAGATGGGGTTAGCCACAAGGGCCAGGTAGAAAACACTAACCAGGGAAGGCTGGCCCTGGGCTGTGACCCCACTGCTTAGAATCTCAGCAACCATGGGGACAGTTGACTTCTCTGGAACACTGAGAAGTCTCCAGACCAGGCCTCTGGGTGGAAACATGAGGCCAGATTGGTCCTGGAAATTATAACAGAGAGCCCCAGGACCTTCACTTACAGAGGGTCATGGGGCAGAAGCTGGATCCAATTGGAAAGCTGCATTGGGTATTCAGAATGACAACCAGGCCAGGGAGGCTCCCTTGCACAGGTGGGACTGCAAATCAGCAAGTCAATGGTTCCATGTCCGCCCTGGACCAGGCAGATGAGAATTCACAGGATCTGTAACCAGGCTACCTACAGAGAGACTCCATTATCATTGCCCTGGTTGGAGTCTGGGTAGGGCCTGTAAGGCTGGTAGGCCATGGTGGCAGCCTTTGGCCCAGCCACTCTCAGGCTACTCTGGCTAGTTAACATGCAAGCAGTACATCACTGGGAGAAATTTAGATTTTTTTTTTTTTTTTGCATGTGCGCTTGCATGTAAATGTGGGTAGGTGCTGTCCTGATTGATGGCAATTAGCATTTTCTAACTGGAACAGATGTTCAGATTGCCAGGAGGCTGGTACCTACCGCCCACGCCGCCATCTGCTCGGCTGGGCAGGGCCTGGGGGAAGCAGCCCCGTCCCAAGGCCCACCATTCCTTGGTGGTGTGTACTTAAAAAGATTGTGTGACATTGTTTCTGGAGGGAAGAAAAATAATAATAAAGATGTTTTCAGGGTTATAAATAGTTCGTGCTGCTTATTATGGGATGGAGCTCAGCTCTGACTAGCAGGCTGGGTTTCTATGTGCCATGAACAAAGGGAGAGCTGAACAGAATGCAAAATGCCAGCTCTATACAGGGAAAGGGAGGCTGCCTAGGAAGCCAGGGTTGAGGGGCCTGAGACCCCAGAAGGACTGGGGGAGGTGGAGAGGGAAATCAGTGGTCGGGTGGGGAAGCAAGCCAGGGCTTTTAGTCCTTGACTTCTAATCCCAGGAAGCCAGAATTCCTGATTACCTGACTTCTCAAGCCCACAGCAGGTGGGAATGGGCTCAGAGCTGGAGCCACGCCCTGGGTCCTACTTACCCACTGGCAGGTCCTCCAGCTCTTGGTTCAGAACCATGGCCATCTGATTTCACCAGGCTTCTGCAAAGAGGAAAAGATAATTTGTGCACAGGGCATCGCTGTGCCCAGCCAGGCTGGTGGCCGAGGGCAGGGCCAGCCTTGCTCCCAGCTGTCTTGGGTAGTGGGTAAAGCCTGGCTGTAGCATGCCTGGCACATTGCCTCTGGGCGAGTTTTTATTACCCTCCCGGTAGCCAGCACAAGCAGATTCTCATGTGTTTTCTTTCTTTCTTTTTTGGTTTTTGGCTTCTTACAACAAAACAGTTTGTTTGTTTGCTTGCTATAAAAAGAGTTATCCCCCTCCCCCCATTACTGTCTGCAGGCAGCAACCAGCCCCTTCCTCCACTGGCAGATGTCTGCGGGGGAGCCTGTCACCCATCCTCAAGGCATGGGGACAGATGTCCCATCTTCTATCAGGGACACCCTTCCTCTGTGGGCTTAGGCACAGCACCCTGCCCCAGGCTTACTGGGCACGTGTGTTCTTGGTTGTTGCTAGTTTTGAGGCACACTCCTCAACCTCTTCAGAGCTCAGGCATGCACCATGGTGCTGGACTTCCTGGCTCAGAGGATCTAGGCATAGTCGGACCCCATACCTGTGCTCTCTGTGCTGGAATGAGGGATGGAGACCATCCATGACACACTTTCTCCCTCTTCCAGGCCACTGCTCTTAATCTCTCCCTGTGTATTCCTGGCTGTTTGTCTGCTCTGCTGTGTTAAAAGTGGCTTAGAGAGAGGACATGACTGGGCCTCTTAGTGGGGAGGGGGAAGGAAGGTTTCCTGACATGACCCCTTGTCTTGAGTACCTGGCGCTTATGCCTCCCACTTGGATTTTCCGACCCAAGGCCTGCAAAACTGCTATCAAGTTCCCTATGGAGGCTCTGCCAGGGGCTCAGGGTTCAGCAAGGAGGGGTTATTTGCAAGGAGACCCTGCTGCTCCTGCTACTGCTGCAGCAGCAGCAGCAGGGGTAGTGGTACCCATGCAGAGGGCAATGGCATCACAGTATAAAGGGCGTGTCCCTGCTCCCTCTCTGCTTAGAGGTGGACATAGGCCCACAGTCCCCAAAGAAGTAGATATTAGATATCCCAATGTCTGGGTAGAAGGGAACCTTTGTGAGCTCTCAACATGGAAGCCAGTGGCTTGCGTTGGCCTTTGCCTTTGGGAATACAGAAATGCCCACAGGCACGGTCTGCTTTCCTCTTATAGCATCAACTTATGTTCATGGCTTACTTCTGCGGCTACCTTTCTTCTCAGCCCCAGAACTGTCTGCGGCTGGGCTCAGATGTCCCACTGTTATAGGAAGCTGTCTTAGGCACTGTAGGACACTGAGCTATGCACCCACAGGTTCTACATAGGAGAGGCCCTACCCAGCCCACCCCACAGTCTAAGACACCCAAGGGTGTCTCCAAGCAAGGCCATGCTGTTCAAGCAGTGAACCCCTGCAGGTATATCCCTGGTGACTCCACTCCTGACACCTAGGATCCCAGTGCTCTTGGTGTTGCCTGTCCCACTCCCCGTACTCACGCGAGCTTTTAATCTTGGAAGCAGCCCTACATAGTCTCCTCCCAGCAGCCTCTGTGCTTCACCATGTTCCAGCTGACAGCTATTTATAGATCGCCCACTGTGTGCTGTCTGGAAGCTGAGGGCTGGTGGCCTTACCTTTTAGAGAGCAGAGAGACAGGGTATGTGTCAGATAGGTAGATTACACAAGGGGCAAGCACAGAAGTCCCACCATGCCAGTGGCTCCAAATAGTGGCCTATCATTGTCTTGCAGTTCTGAAGAGCAGAGTGAGGGATGGTGAGGGATGCCTCTTCTGCAAGCTTGAGAGAAGGGTGCCCTACCACCCACTGCAGCCGTGTGACCCTTGGCTTGCAGCTGCCTCCTTCCAGAGTCTGTCTCCATTGTCCTTACACAGCCCAGTGGTCTGTGCCTATCCCCCAGACCCTCTCTCCCTTCTTCCTCTTGCTTGATTTTGAGACAGGTTACTGCGATGTAGCCAAGACTGATCTCCTCTTCGTGTCCAGCTAACTGAGGCCACGGTCCCAGGCATGCATTGACAGGTCCCACTCCGACCTTTCTCTTACACAGACACCAACCAGCCATTGCATTCCGAGTCTGTCATAGCTTTGTTTCCTGTTGCTGTGATGAAGTATCCTAACAAAGGCTGCTTTAAGAAGAAGGGTTCTTTGCCTCACAGTTCCAGGAAACAGCCCATTGCTGTGGGGAAGCCAAGGCAGAAACCTGAAGTAGCTTAGTCATCACATCTACAGTCAAGAGCAGAGAGCAATGAACCAGAGCAGGCACGGTGGGGCTCAGCCTGCTCACTCCTTTCATCCAGTCTAGGATGCCGAACTCAGAGAATGGCACTGCCCACATGGATCTTCCCATGAATTAATGAGATTAAGATAAGCCCTTGAAAACATTCCCAACTGTCCTTTTTCCGAGAGGCCCCAGATTGTACCCTTCTCACCCTCTGAGGCCTCTGGGCATAGGGTTGGAACAAGTCACATATTATAGAGGTGTAGATACAGACAGTGTGCAGTTGACACTGTCTGGCCTCACCCAGACGTGCCCTTACAATTCAGTGGAGGCGAGACTCAATAGGAGGGCCTCTTCACCTTCCTTTCTCCTTCTGCTTCGGGTTCAGGAAGAACTGAAGCCTTGAAAGGTGGTCTTTTCTTTCACATAATATTTTATTAATCCTTTGAGAATGTCACATGCATACAATATCGTAGACACCACTACTGCTCTCTCTAACTCCTCTCAAATTACCCCCACTGCCCACCGCTTCCAATTTTAATCCCTCCATTTCATTTCTTAATAACCCATCAAGTCTTGTTTGAGCTGCCCATATACACATGGGTGTGACCTGCCCATATATACATGGTTATGAGCTGCCCATATACTCAAGGGTGTGAGCTGCCCATATACTCAAGG
>JADRCH010000053.1:6615772-6636544 GCA_019843965.1 Rhynchomys soricoides | reverse complement strand
GTGTGAGCTGCCCATATACTCAAGGGTGTGAGCTGCCCATATACTCATGGGTGTGAGCTGCCCATATACTCAAGGGTGTGAGCTGCCCATATACTCAAGAGTGTGAGCTGCCCATATACTCAAGGGTGTGACCTGCTCATATACTCAAGGGTGTGAGCTGCCCATATACTCATGGGTGTGAGCTGCCCATATACTCATGGGTATGACCTGCCTATATATGCATGCATATGACCTGCTCATATACTCATGGATGTGATCTGCCCACATATACATGGTTGTGAGCTGCCCATAATACACATGAGTGTGAATTGCCCATATAGTGTAAACTGCCCATATACTCACCTATATGAGCTATCCATATACTCATGGGTATGGCCTGCCTATATACACATGGGTGTGAGCTGCTCATATGTTCACAGGTGTGGAGCCATCCACTGGAGTGTGGTTGACCTACCAGAGCCCACACTGAATGGTGGCAGTAGGAGGTCTTCACTGAAAGGCACTTGGCATGTGCCCTCTTTCCTCCCCTCCTCACTGATCCTATCTTTCAGCCAGTGTCAGGCACAGTACTTGGCTCTGGGCAGCTGAGGAAGCTGATTCAGGGAGCTGATGTTGAACGCTGAGTGGGCCTCAGACCAGATGCCCTTTCGGAAGTTGTTGTAAGCCAAGGTGGATGGATGAGTCTATGAACTCAGCTGACAGGAGAGTTAGTAAAGGGACCAAGTTTTTATAAAAACCACTAAATTAGTCAGGTGGTGGTGGTGCACACCTTTAATCCCAGCGGAAGCAGGGTGAATCTCAGAGTTCAAGGCTAGCATGGTGGACAGAGTGAGTTCCAGGACAGCCAGGGCTACACAGAGAAACTCGGTATCGAAAAACCAAACCAAAAACCAAATCCTGTTAAACTTTACATGACAAAAACCAACCATCAGTTATTCAAAGTGTATGACACAGTGCCACTTGGACAAGCATCACCTGTAATGCACTTCCTTACCTAAAAGGCAAGTTCACCTCTAGAAGCTACCCTTACCCTTCCAGCCTCCTCCTTCTTCCCCTACAGACTTCAATCCACCTTCTCTCTGGATACATTGGTCCCTTCTGCTCATCTTACATGTATGAAGTCAAATCTGGCCTTTAGTATCACATTATAGCATGTACCATAACCTCCTCTTTTCAACCCTGAGTAATAGTTCATTACATGGATATACCACATTCAATATGCCCATACAGTTTCTTGATGGGCATTTGACTATTACAAAAGACCAGTCTATTTAGAGATATTTCTACTTCCACTAACATTTATGGGGTGCAGAAATAAGATTATAATCATAAATCCCATCACCCTTAGCCTCAAATATCCTCCTACGTTGCCAACTCCACCAGAATTATCTCAATGACCACTTTGAAGAACCAAGTATCACAATATCCAACTCTGTGTGGCGGGACTTAACTCTTGGTTTTTGTGGGTGTAGCCTCTGTCAAAGGCAGTCTGGAAGGCTATGAGTTCTTGCCAAGGAGCAGCCTTGGCTTGGAGAGGGTTTCCTGAAGAAAGAGTGTTTGGAAGTGGCAAAAGAAACTACTTGAGGTCAGTCATGGGTACAAGCTGAGAGTTCTGTGTTCTGCTTGAGATGGCTCTCCAGATAGCCCGCCAGAGAGCTCAGCTCTTACAGACCAAAGCCCAGTCTTTTATTTGCATATCAATTCAATTCTCCACCCCAGGTTCCCTTTTGATTAACTCATGGATTAGAGATCATTTTATGACAGTAGCCCCTTGATTTTTAGAAAAGAGAGCAAGTACTTTTTTTTTTTAACATTGCAAATGAATTCAGAGATCTGTCTGCCTTCTTAAGCACAGACAATAAGCTAGCTGGTTGGGATCCAGCTCTGAGGTCGATATTCTCTCCAAGCCTGGGCCTAAACTCCCTCTGTCCCAGACTGACCTTGAACTCAGGAATCTGCCTGCCTTTGTAAGCACAAACAGTAAGTTTAGGTGGGTAGGATCTTGTCCTTCGATCACTATTCCCTACATCTCGTTATCGCTTTCCTTATTATCTTTCTGACAAGCTGGCACATAGTGCAGCTGCCTCTGTTCTTTTAGGTCTGTGAAGCCCCTCATATAATTCATGCTGCATCCTTATATTTTGCATAATTGAGAAATTATACATTCTTGTACTCATGTTTTCAGAGTTCTTTCCCACAGCCTTAAGGGCTGTCCTGAAGGTCTCAGCATTTACCATTTTTCCTGAGGATATTAGACACACCCTGGCCTACTGAGCTCGTGCTGCTTCTAATTATCACAGAGTCTTTAAGCTTGGCAGGGAGAGTATTCCCAAAGGAGGAAAAACATAAAATAAATTATGTACATTATTATGCAAACAAGCCGTACACCTAGCAACTGTCAATACTTGTGGAGGTTCACTTGCTGCTAGCTCTGCTCCTGGGGCAGTAACTGTGTCACTCTGTCCCTTCTGCATGGCAGGACTTGGCAAGTTCTGGTGCTGGGACCAGTGGATGCAACCTCCATGGGAATACAGAGCAGCTTTCTGGTTGCCTGTCCTCACCTGGGGTCCTCCAGTCAGGCACCTTCTGCCCCCAGTATCCATTTCCTATCCAGAGCAGGGCCACCACTCCACAGAGCCTGTGCCATCTGGCTGCACTGGGATCCCCAGGACCACTGCTTGCCCAAGAAGCACAAAGTCTGTCATTGGGAAGTGAGTGAAGGGCAGTGCAGAAAGCACCCAGAGCTGCCACTCAAGGCTTCCAGCTTCCTGGTACCTCCCATATAGCAGAGATAGCTGGGAGATCCTCTTATTTACATATAAAATAATTTTGTTTTTGTTTTTGGTTTTTTTTTGTTTTTTTTTTTTTTAAAAGGTAGGACTTTTGGATTCAGGGTGTTGGAACTAGGTGGGAACAGCCAGGAAGGGACAATGGTGAAAGTGTCCCCTGACTGTCCTGGCAAAATGGTAGTATCCTTCCTCATGTGTCCTGTTTTAGTATACCCAGAAGCCACAGCTCTGGGGCGTCATGCAAAAATGGTTAATGTCATCTCATGACACATGCTCTCAGGCATTTATGCTGCTCTGGACAATGTAAGTTCTACTATGTTCTGACTGCCTCACAGTGGTTCCATACCTCTATGCCCTATAGCAACTCAAGTGTTTTATGGTAGCCATAGCTAACCTTTCCCTTCCAGAGGCTCTGGGTGTGTCACCCCATGCTGACATCTCTAGGTGGCCCTAGCTTTCAGAATGACACTATATCTGATATGCTCCAACTGTCTCTGCATTCTGGACGGCACTGTCTGTAGCCAGTGGCCATATTATTTTTGGCCTTGGACTCCAGTGAATCTGTTTAATGCTTCTTGTTTAGGAGCTGCTCATGAGTGGGTACTGCTGCTGCCCGGGGGCAAGAGGGCACTGTGTAGAGAGGCCCAGCAGCAGCTTCAGTGGGAAGAGCCACTGAAATACTGGGCAAGTTAGCGGGTGGGTGTCTTGGTTGGACAATTTCACAGCTCTTTGGAAGTTGATGACATTTGTAGAGATTAGAAAGGCCAGTCCATTGTCATGAGCCATATCAAACCCAACCCTGCCTGCAGACACTCCGGCAAGGAGACACAGTGCTCACATAGAAGAAAGCTATTCATTTTGTGTGGTGGACTCTGGTGATGTAGCCCCCATCACTGAGGACCCTAGGTCTACCTCCTTCTACTCATCCTAGAAATATGGCAAGGGTCCAACTCAGGAAGTAAGTGTGACCCCATTTATAGGAGACAGATCACCTGGGGACACAGTGGGCACACAAGATTGAGCATCTCTCTGTGTCTATCTATATAGTAAGTTGTGCACTGTGCTCCATATCAGTGAATTCAACTGACCACAGATAGAAAAGATAGAACACAGTGCAATGCATACACTGTCATTACTCCATGAAAAGTATTGTGTTGGTCAGGGTTACTATTGCTGTAATGAGATACCATGACTGAAAGCAACTTGGGGGAAGAAAGAAATGGTTTAGTTAGCTTACACTTCCAGACCATTGTTCATCATGGAAGGAAGTCAGAACAGTGTGGGCCTGTGTGCTGGAGGCTTCCCACAGGGATCTCCGGCCCAGCCAAGTGCAAGGGTTCAGGCAAAGGGGAGAGCGCAAGCAGGGATGGGAGCCACCTCCACCATGGTCTGGTCTCCGCAATTGCCACCTTGGTTGCTCCAAGACTCTGCACCCATTGCCCTTCGCATGGGTCCCCTGGTCGGGTCCAGGCTGAGGCCACAAGAGGCTGACTAGCCAGTGAGGAGTGCAGGAAGCTTCTGATGGTGTTTCAGGAGAGCAAACCTCTTCCCAAGCAGCAGTGTTACAGCTCTTATGATAGAAGCTCTCAGACGACGGAGTAGTTCTCACACCTTTATTCCTTCTGGATGGGATCTCTCCTATACAGTTTGGGACAGTCTAATACACAGTTTGAGATAGGTCAGGGGTCTAACAACAAGTACTTCCCATTGGCTTTGTCTGAGAGTTTAGAGATACCTTATTTGCATGTGGGAGGGCTTGGTGTGCTGCTCCTACATGACAGACCTCTCTACAGGAGGGTGTGGGGGTTGTAGCTACTTGACAGGAGCCAAGGGCCTCCCAGGAGCATTGGCAAAATGCTTTCCAGTCCCTTGCAGGGCTAGCCCCACTGGGTCACCCGGAGTTAAACCTGTGCTCGACCATTGGCCAGGCTGCCTGTCACAGTCCACTGCCTCACACAACAGGAACTAAAACAGGGCAGGAACCTGGAGACAGAGCTGATGCAGAGGCTATAGAGGGTGCTGCTTACTGGTTTGCTCCTCATAGCTTGCTCAACCTGTTTTCTTATAGAACTCAGAACCACCAGTCCAGGATAGCACCGCTCACAATGAGCTGTGCCCTCCCCCATCAATCACTAATTAAGATAATGCTCTACTGGCTTGCCTACAGTTCGATCTTAGGGAGGCATTTTCTCCGTTGAGGTTCCCTCTCTCAGATGACTTTAGCTTGTGTCAAGTTGACATAAATGTGTCCAGCACAAGCACATCTTTCTCACAAGCACAGATACTGCAGCCCTCTGTGCAGTGTCTACCTTGTACTAGGACTTATCAGTGTCCTAGCAATAAATCAAAGGGTATGAGGTCCAGGGAGATAGCTCAGCAGGTAAGTCACTTGCCACAGATGTGTACTGCCATGTCCTACTTTAATCCTATTTTGAGATGCGATGGAGATACAAGAGAATTCCTGGAAGATCACAGGCCAGCTAGCCTGGCAGACAGCAGCAAACAAGAGACCACTCCTCAAAGCATGTGTGGAAGATAAGGACCAACACCTGAGGTTGTCTCTGCACTCTATCTGTGAGCATGGTATAGGCGGGGGTCTACTCTTGCACATACAGACATATAGATGTTTTACACACACTCATGAACATACATGCAAACACACAAACCCCTTGTGTGCACCTGCATGCATACACACACACATGAACATACTTGCAAATACACAAACTCCATGTGTGCAAATGCATGCACACACACACACATGAACATACTTGCAAATACACAAACCCCATGTGTGCAAATGCATGCACACACACACAGCACACATACAGGTCAGTTTTTGGAAAGGACACAATAGGTTGTGGGAAAGTTCTATTGTAAACACTGAGTCAGTTTATACACAGAAATTGAATATCTGAGTTCTTGGGAACTGAGCCACAGTGGATGCCAGGGAGGGCTGTGTACTTCCCGGACCTACACCATCTACAGCTACATTTAGACCCGTGTCAAAAACACAGTTCTGTGAGTTGTTAAGAAGGCTCCAAGGAGATGGGCAAGAGCTATGATAATGAATGACTGGACATTGGAGGCCACCCTGCGCTGGTGTAGTACAAGCTTCTGTTTCCACAGCAGGACCTGTCCCCAGACCCTGAATCCCAGAGCTTATATGGGAGGCCTGAGGGGCTGAGGAGGGACTGGCCAGGTGTGGGCAAGGAGGGCACTGGGGGAGCTTGTGTCAAGGTGCTGTGAAGGACTTTCCAGTTGTTTAACAAGGGGTCACAGGCTGTGATTTGGTACACAGGGAAGATTCTGTAAAACAATGGCATCTCTGAAGCTCATGGTAAATACTCAGAAGCAACCAGGTTCTAAGTCAGTGAGGAAGCTATGGAAAGCCTGGGTGAATGGTGCTGGGCTCAGCTGAGGGTGCCTCCCACCCTCGAAGCTCGTCCAATGTCTGGGATTGTCATCACTGATGACTTGGGGTCAGAGGGTTGGCAACTCCTGGGCATTCAAAGCTGGATGATCCCTCCATAGGGAACGGCCCAATCCCATTCATGCCTGTGTGAATAGGATTGGAGGTTCTAGACAACAGCGGAGTCCCCTGAAGAAATACCTGGGTTGGTGGGCAGGTGGTCGCTGGAGGTGAGACTCTGGGAATGACACCAGGTTTCCCACCCTAGTGAATGGTTATGTAGAAAGACCAGGGAGAGAGGAGGAGGAGGAGGTAAGGAGAAAGCTGAGACTCTGGGCTGGGCCCTGGGGGGAGGGACTCCTGGAGCATCCAGCACTGACCTCAAACCAGTCAAGCATGCTGGGTATTGCTCCTGAGGTGGAGCTACTTCCTGGGGTGACATGGAAAGGCTTTGTTTTCTGTGCTTATTAAGAAACCTGGGATCCAGAGACATGAAGCCATGGCATGGCTCATAGTCACATATCACGTCTACAGGTGGCAGGATCATGAGGTCGCTAGGTCATGCTGTTTCCCTCTGTGGCTTCTTGATCTAAAGGCCTTAAGCCCTCTGCATCCGCGCTGTGCTGCAGCAGTTCTCCAGGGAACAGGCAGCATGCTGCACCCACCGCTGCTCCCTGCACTGGCCTTCTGCTTTACCTAGGCGGGTCCTCCAGCCAGAAGCTGATGACCGAATGAAGGTCTCCCATGCTCTCCTGTGTAGTTTATCTCACCATGGAGCCCCGGCCCCAGACTCTGACCACTCCTCCCTGTCTCTCCAGGAAGCCCTGGCTTCTTGTATAGTACTTACCTCAAGCTGATCTCAAGGGCTCTTCTCCATCTTTTTTTTTTTTTTTAAAGGTGTGTGTGTGTGTGTGTGTGTGTGTGTGTGTATTGGTATTTTATATGCATGTATGTATGTATCACTTGCATGTCTGGTGCACATTGAGGTCAGAAGTGGGCATCAGATCCCCTGGAAGTAGAATTATGGGTGACTGAACCACCATGTGGTTGCTGGGGATTGACCTCTGCGAGAACAGTCAGTGCTCTTAACCGCTGAGCCATCTCTCCAACCCATCTCCATCCTTTTGATAAGGACCTCAGTGCCAGACACCAAGAGGGCCAGGTGATGTCTCCCACAAGGAGATAGAGCCAACAACCTTGACTTGGGCAGTGTTGAACCCCCATCTACTTCCGAGTGACCACCTGTCTCCCCTGAGTGACTGGAGGCCAGTAGCTACTATGGCTTTTCCAAAGATGCATGCACCAAGAAGACTGAGCCAGCCTGGCACATGCCTTGGCCGAATCCTTCCTCTCCAACTAAGGTAGCTGGCAGTGTGGCCTCACCCCACAAGTCCACCTGAGCTTCACCAGCTTTCTAAGTGTTAGGACCCTGCACCCTGTCTCCAAGAGGAGCATGCTTACATAGCACTTGTAGGCCTGAAACTTCTTCCTCCCTTCCAGGCCTACCACTCCCATCAAGGGTCCCACACCACCATGCCTGCCTTCATTTCAGTCAGTATCATACCCTGTTTAATGGCCAGATGGGCTTTACCCTAAAATAGGTCTCCTGTCTTCAAGGGATTCAATATGCAGCCTCTTTGTTCTATGGATCAAAGATGATCCCAGGAGAGCTGATGCTCAGTGTCCTGGGATTTTTCAGGACAATGTCCTGATGCCAGATGACCACGGGAGGAGCTATCATGTGAGTGTCTTCTACCTGCTAGGATGGACACTGAGACTTTACCACGTGTTAACATTGTCACTGTCACGTCACCGAGCTTTCTGTTGGCGAGGGTACCATTATCATCACACCTATTCAAAGGATTCAGTGGGAAGCTTGGGAGATCAGTCAGCCTGCTCAGATCTCACCATCCATGAGTGACAGCTGAGACGACCTTAGGGGGCCGCAGTGCTCCCAGATACCCCAGTTGAGTGTGACTTACAACGACGTTGACATGATGGCTCATGGGCTCTCCCCAACAGGTACACGGTGTTTTTCCTTCTTGCCAATTTTGATTCAGGTTTTGCTGAGCCCCGAGATTCAAGCTGAAGGATTGAATTGCCGTCAAGGTGAAAAGCCCTGTCTCTGGGGAGGGTTTGAACACACTTCCCCTGCTTTCTTTCTGTCCCCGGCTTGATGCCTCTGCGACATTGATGTGCTTGTCTGCCAGACTCAGAGCATGCTGAAAGTGATGACTTTTTTGCAGAGCATCATCCTCTGAGATTGTTACCCATACTGACAGTCCCTGGGGTTCAGGGTTGACTACACTTGACTGAGTCGAATAAATTAGCATAAAACATGTAAAACCCAATTTCCTAATGTAGTTTCTTTCTCATTTACTACCCAGGTGTTTAGATTTAATTTCTTCCAAATGATATCCCTAAACATCATTATGTCCTAATAATTGTGCGCTTTGATGGCAAACAGCCCTAATGAATCGAGGCAGGCAAGTCGAAATTTCTGAGGAGAAACTGTGGCCTTAGGTGAGCCGTGGAGCCCTTGAGGAGGCGGTGACAGGGAACTGGTGTTCTCGAGAGATGTCGCTGTCCCACCAGCCTTCTAATTGAAGGCTGCTGGCCGGATTTAGCGAAGTCTGTTACATGCTTCTCTAAGAGTAGGTTCCTCCTCCTCCTTGGTCTCTTCAGCCAGGGATCTGTTCGTCCTGCCTTCTGAGAGTCAGTCTTCTTGGATATGGTCATTTAGAATTAGTCTTTGTTACACATAAAAAGACTATGTATGTACCATACTGTTTCCAGAAGTGGGCGGGTCTTGAATATTCCATCTGGTACTGCTCTGAGGTCTCCTTTGTGTGTGCGAGCATGCATGTGAGTGTGTGCATGCGAATGTGTGTGCATACATGTGTGCGTGTGCACTGTGTGTGCATGTGAGTGTGTATGTGTGTGCATGTACATGTGTGTTCATGCATGTATGTGTATCCATGTAGAAACCAGAGGAAGATGTCGATGCCCCTCCTTCCCCTCCCCCTCCCCTCTCTCCCTTCCCCTCCCTCACCTTACTCTCCTGAGGCAGGGTCTTTCACTGGACATAAAGCTGGCTGTTTGGGCCGTATAACTATTGAGTTCTCAGGGTCTGTTGTCACCATTTCCCAAGGCTGGGGTCACGGGTCACCGGGGGTTCCGAGATTTTACAGGAGCGCTAGGAATCTGAACTCAGCATCTCACGCTCTGTAATAAGCCTCAGAGTCTGCAGACTCATCTCCTCAGACTCCAGTTGTTCTGTTGAAACAGGGTCTCATGTGGCCCAGGCTGGCCTCAAACTCGTTATGTAGCCAAAGATGACCTTGAAGTCTGATCCTTTGGTTTCTGTCTCCCAAGTGCTGGGGTTACAGGCAGGTGTGTGCCACTATCCTGGGCTTAGAGTCATAGGAACAGCAGGCAGTTAGCTAGCTACAGTGGTACACACCAGGAATCCCAGGACTGGGGAGCCACGGACCAGAGATTGCTTAGTGAGTCCAGGCAAGCGAATGAAGAATGCAATTATTTCATCTCTGATTTTTTTTTTTTAATGTTATAAAGTCTCAAGCCTACACTAACCTGGAACTTGGGGCAGTCCTCCTACCTCAGCTTTCTGAGTGTGTTAGGACCCCACTCCTCTGTTTCTGCAGTGTTTGGGATGGGGTGTTGTTCTACGGACTGAGCTACCTTCCCGGTCCTGTTCTGATTTTTCTTTATCTTTTACACACTTTTTTATTTGTGTGTGTGAGAGAGAGGGGGGGAGGGGAGAGAGGGGAGAGAAAAAGAGAGAGGAGAGGGAGGAGAGAGAGAGGAAAGAGGAGAGAGAGAGAGAGAGAGAGAGAGAGAGAGAGAGAGAGAGAGAGAGAGAACTTGTTTGGATATATGGAGAGGTCAAAGAACATTGTGCAGAGCTGATTCCTTCCACCACGTGGATCCTAGACATGGAGCTCAGATCACCATGCTTGGTGGCTGGCATCTTTTCCTGCTTAAGCCATCTTCCCCTCTCCCCTCATTCTGGTCTTCCTCAGAGTCACAGGTTTGAATGACTTGTTAGTCCTCTTGGTTTTACCAACCCAGCATCTATCCAATGGGGACATCGGATCAATGTCTCGGAGTTGGTCTCTTTGGATTAAGCAGGGAGATTTCCCTATAGTCTCTGCAGGATTCCTCTCTTTCTCTGTTGGTTTTCCCATGTTCAAAGTTGCTCCTGGGCTGAGCCAAGCCTGGATTCCCAGCCTGAGAGGGAATCCTTTGGAAGTGAAATGGGATCTGCCCCTTCCTTTTCCTGCCCGCCTCTCATGCAGGGGGTGGGGGATGGGAGTGTGTGTGCACATGTGAATGCATGTGTGCTTGTGTGGATGTGTATGTTCATGTGTGGATATGTGTGTGTATGTGTGAATGCATATGTGCATGTTTGGATGTGCGTGTGCACGTGTGAACACATGTGCACATGTGGATGTGAACACATGTGTGCACATGTGGATGCATGTGTGCACGTGTGGATATGCATGTGCATGTGTGGATGCATGTGTGCATGTGTGCATCCACATCGTCAGAAACACCAGACACTTTGCAACAATCCTTTTGCCTCCACACAGACCCATTAGTTGCTTTTGGGCCCTGCGTTCCACTATGCTAACATCTTCCCCCCTAGTGGGAAGCGAGATAGCTGTGATTAGTCTAATGAGTGATTAATTAACAAGCAGGCTGGCTAGATAATGGGAATATGCTGACCCTACTGAAAGATGGCCAGGGGGGACCTGGCTAGCAATGCCCAGTGGTGCAGCTCACATGACTTTAACCCTTGCATCTTCTCTTAACAAGTCACACTCACCGTTCTCTGTGAAGAACTGCTTAGGTGGCACCCACGCACATGTGCACACTGGTGCAGGGTATCCTGGAGCCATGTGCCCGCCCAGCATCCAGTACACGTCTGTAAAGAGACATATGCTGAGTTTCTGTTGGTGCTCACATTCAGAGTGTGTGAGTGTGTAAGTGTGAGTGTGTATGTGAGTGTGCGTATGTGTGTACGTATATGTGTGTGTGTGTGTGTGTGTGTGAGAGAGAGAGAGAGAGAGAGAGAGAGAGAGAGAGAGAGAGAGAGAGAGGGAGAGTCTGCAGACACAGGCATGCCAGGACACACATGTGCAGGTCATAGGACACTTTTTGGAGCTGGTTATCTTTCCAGGATGTGACCCAGAGACTGAATTCAGGACATCAGACTTGTGTGGCAATCACCTTTGCCCACTGAGCCATCTTACTGGGCTCCTCTAGCTTCCTACTAGAGTGCCAATCGTTAATTTGGAACCTACTCTAATTCAGGACAACTTTATCTTCTGAGATCTTTGCCTGAGAGACAGCTGCCGGGGAGATGGCTTGGTGCTTGCACAAGCGTGAGCACTGGAGTTTGGGTCCTCATGACCCACAGAAACCCAGGGTGTGGATGGGACCTCCCTCCTGCAAGTCCAGCCTGGGAAGGTGGGGACAGAAGGTCTCCAGAACAAACTGGCTAAGAAGAAAACTGTTCAGCATGGGTGAGCTCTTGATTGACAGACCCTGCGTCAGATAGGAAGGAGAAAATAGAAGATGATTCTCAACACCAACCTTGGGGATCAACATGCTTATGTGTCCATGTGCTCCTCCACATACATGGATATACACACAAGTATATACTGCATACACACATGAAAACAGAACAATAAATTAGCTCCTGCCAAGATGCTTATCCCAAATACAGCCAAGAACCAGGTCTTGGATACGTCTTTGAAGGAGACTTCATTTATCCTACATGTCCAAGGCTTTCAGTTTGGTGTCTTCTGTTCCCAACCTGTAGACATACTTGATCTCTGTTCCTCAGTTGGCCCTTCTGTAAAATGGGAATATGTGCTGGTACCCACTTTGTTCCAATATAAAAGAATGGTAATACGTCCAAGTGCTGGGAGTTGACTGGAAGAGGGGGGACTTACAAGATGCAGCCGGGAGGTGACATTGTGGGATGCCTGTGCAGCTTGCCACCATAACAAAGCCACTGCTTTGATCTCCCCATGGCTTGATGGCCTCTCAGAAGTCCACAGAGAACTTGAGTTCATCCACTTGCAGAGGTTGCAGTTAGACTGAGAAAATGAGCCAGGCTGAAGGAGGATTACAAACAGCTTTAAGTGATGGCTAACTCACATTTGCTGGACACACATAAACGGCCACGTGGAGAGATGAGCGGAGACAGGAAGGATGGCAGTACCCAGTCCTCACTACATGGGCCCAGCTGTGCGTGCTGTAAGGGTGGGAGTGTGTGTGTGACCCTGGGCACAGCACACTGCTCTCATCTGCCCAACCCTGTGGTCGAAAAGGGGCCATCTGACCATGTTGTCGCTTCCCAGTCATCAGGTAGAGTCCTGAGTTTGACCTGTGGGGATGAGGCTCTGGAACTTTCTGGAAATGAGACCTGGGGTAGCATCAACTGTGCTTGCCAACTCTGATGGCCATGCTAGCCCAGGCTTGGAGGTCTCTGAGGAGTTTTCTCCTCCAGCTCCCCTCAGGGTTAGGCCATCAGGAAGATTGTCCATTTGCTGTTTAGCAGTATCTAGCACCACCTTAGGACTCCCCGGTAGGATAGCCAAATAAGGAGGTACCTCCAGGTGTCCCAGAGAGAAGAGCCACGTCAACAGGGACCTTTGCCCCTCCCATCAGACATGGAGCTCCTGGCCTTTGCCCCCTCCCTTCCTGGTGAAGTCAAGTGATTTGGGGACTTCCATGCAGACCCAGAAAGGTTGGAAGGTCTCAGCAATAAAATAAGACCCAGCCAAGTAGCCTCCTGAGTCTGACCTCATGCTCAGAGTCCAGGTGGGCCTTGGAAAGCTCCCTTATACACGCCCCTAACACTCACACCTACATGTTCTACTCCGAGTTAGCTGAAACAAACCAAGCTCGGCCAGGGGCGCTCCTGGTGGGTTCCAGCTGGGCACTGTGGAGGAAGGTCCAGTGAAGAGAGAGGAATAAGGGCAGCTAGCCACGTGAATCTGGAGGCTCTAGTCATTATATTAATAGACTGGTCAGCAGCTCTGAAGAAGAGTCCCTCAGCCTTGGAGAGGCTGCCTGCCACCCCCCAACCCAAGATGAGGCCTCACTGCAGGATATGCTGACGTGCTAGGAGAAAAACCGGCTGTTTTCTTCCAGGAATCTGGGGCCTGGACATCAGAGGGCCATCGATCGCTCCCTGAGGCCACTGTCATTTAGAAACACATTTTGTGTCCACTGAACAAACAGTGAGCCTGCCTGGTGGGGAAATACTCTCCCTGACATAAGACCAGCGCTGCATCCGGAAAAAATAGTATCCAGCCACCAGTCGCAATAGCCCCAGAGTGGAGGCAACCGATACCAACCAAAAGAAAGCATAAGCCAGCTGTGTACACCAGGTATGGGAACACTGTACCATTAGAGATGAGTATGAAGCTCCAGGATGCCATACAGAATGGATGGCCTTGGAGACTCCATGTCAATGGAAGAATCCAGATACCTGGGCCACATGTATGATTCTTTCTATACAAGAGATCTTGAACCAGTGGATCTGAGGCTGCGGCAGTGGCAGGCAGAGGAGGCAGCAATAGCATTATGGGATTGGAACTCAAAGTGTAGTGTGTATGTCTGGAGGCTCTGCTACAAAGAGCTTGCACTGGAAAGGCTTGTAACCTGCTGTCCGGATGCAGGCCCAGGGGAGGCTGGGTCTCCATGGTGTACTAAGAAGGTGCAGGAATACACATGGACAGCGGCGTGCTGCCTTGGCCCCTGTGTTAGTCAAGGCCTTCTAGAGGGACAGAGCTGGTGCTGTACATTAAAAGGGGGGTTTAGAGCCTCTAGCTTGGTGGCTGCTTAGCCCTCAAGGCTGCATGCCTCGGCAGCCCCTGTCTGGCTTCAGCTAAAGCCCTGGAAGATTCCTGGAGAACCACTGGTCTTCAGTCCACATTGGAAGGTTGAAGAAAGTAAGTTCTGACGTCAGCAGGATAAACACACTTGCTAGCAAGAAGTAAAGAAAGGTAGGCAAACTGCTCTGCTTTCATCAGACCGATTCATACCTGGGCTGCCACCAGGTGGCGCTGTCCCCGGTGGGGCTGGTCTCCCCTTGGAGACTCCTTCCTGGAAGTTCTCACACTCAACTCACCCCAGAGGTTAGTCTCTTAGATTCTGGGTCCAATCAAATTGACAATCAAGACTCACCATCACTAGCACCAGGGGGAGCTGGGGAGCCAAGGCACAGGTGCAGAGGGCTGTAACTGTGTGGCTCAGAACTGACAGTGTAGACTGACTCTATGTCAGGGTATGGTTTGCTTAGGTTGTTAGCTTAGATTTCTTGTCACAGGTGAAGGGAGGGTGGATGGGTGGGTGGGTGGTGTGTGCATAGCCATCAACAACCTGATTGGGCTCTAAACGTTTGGTGAATGCCCCTGAGCTGGGCAGTACTATTGGGGACTGGGATTTTATTTCTTTATTTTTATTTTTGAACATACAAGATTCCTTAATTTACTTCATTATTATTTTTGTTTCTTTCCATTTTTTAAATTTTATTTATTCACCTTACATCCCCCTCACTGCCCCTCTCCTGGTCACCCCCTCCCACAATCCTTCCCCCCAGCCCATTCCCTTCTCCTCTGAGTGGGTGGGGGTCCCCTGGGTTCCCCCACCCCCAGCATATCAAATCTCTGCAGGACTAGATACATCCTCTCCCACTGAGACCAGACAAGGCAGCCCAGCTAGAAGAACATATCCCACATAGAGGTAACAGCTTTTGGGATAGCCCATGCTCCAGTTGTTTGGGACTCACATGAAGACCAAGCTGCACGTCTGCTATGTATGTGCGGGATGCCTAGGTCTAGCCTGTGCATGTTCTTTGGTTGGTGGTTCAGACTCTTGGTGGAGAGCCCCAAGGGTCCAGGTTAGTTGACTCTGTTGGTCTTCCTGTGGAGTTCCTATCTCCTTTGGGGACCACAGTCCTTCCCCCTATTCTTCCATAAGAGTCCCCAAACTCCATCCACTGTTTGCCTGTGGGTGTCTGCATCTGTCTGAGTCAGCTGCTGGGTGGAGCCTCCTGGAGAACAGATATGCTAGGCTCCTGCCTGCAAGCATAACAGAGTATCCTTAATAGTGTCAGGGATTGGTGCTTGGTGGGATGGGTCTCAAGTTGAGCTGGTTATTGGCCGGCCATTCCCTCAGTCTCTGCTCCATCCCCCATCTCTGCATTTCTTGTAGACAAGATAAATTTTGGGTTGAAGGTTTTGTGGGTGGGTCAGTGTTCTTATCATTTCGTGGGGTTCCTGCCTGGCTACAGGAGGTGGCCTCTTCAGGTTCCATATCCCCAATGCCATGAGTCACAGCTAAAGTCACCTCCATTGATCCTTGGGCATCTCCCTTATCTCAGGTCTTTGTCTCATCCTGGAGATGCCCCCACCTCCCCACACCCTTCAGATGCAGATTTCCATTCATTTTCATGGCCATCTTTCCTGTCCCTCCCCCTACCCAATCCTGAATCCCCCAACCCCTCTCCTCCCACTCTCCCGTCCAATTCCCTCCCTCCATCTGCCCCTTATGATTATTTTATTCAGGGGGGTGGGGGCTTTAAATGAATGCTCTAGCCACCACAAGTCTCAAAGCTCTGAGATGGAAATGATTCACCCCAAGACTACTGGATCTCTGCATGAGAACTGCTCACTGGACAGGGCTTTCAGCCTAGCACACACTCAGCCCCCTGTGCCTGGGCCCTTCCTGCTTCCCTTTCCTTGTGGCCTTGACTTCTCTTCCCAGAAGCGCCCCCACTTCCTCGTCCACTTGGTGTTCATCCCCCTGAGTTCATGGGGGTACTATTCCCCTGGGTTCCTGGGGGTACTGGATCTGTCTGAGCCTAGAGCCAACCAAGGCATAGTAGTGATTGATGCCTTGAATCTGGGCTCAGCTGCTCCCTCCAGGAACTGCTGGATCTAAAGGGAATGCATAAACCTCCTTGTGGGGTGGGGATGCCAGGAGGCATGTGTACAGTGGGCAGTGAACAGAGATAGGATTTGGGAGTCGTACTGGAGACTGATGTGGCTTGTTTGGGTTGACACCATACTGGTGGGCTTGAGGGCAGAGAGCTGCGTGCATAGGATGGGTTTTAGGCTGAAGCAGCTTTACCAGGGCTTATGTTGGGGAACCAGAGCAACATTGCAGAGGCAAACCTAGGTTGCCCTTCCTGCCACGATCAGCAAGAATCCTGCTATCTCCATGGTTAGGGTCAGTAGTTATGGGGCCATGTTCCAAGTTCTGTATGAAATTTGGCTACAGTTTCCTTGGTTGAGACAAAGCCTAATGGGAAAGGCCAACAATGACCACCTGGAGAGGAAGCTGGTGGGTGGAGGCAGTAGAGTGGTGGCAGGGCTATCTGCTCTGCCCCTACAGGGATGGAGAGGCTCAGGGACAACAGATGGAGCCCTGCAGGCCAGGGATGACAGCAGAGTCTTCTCTACCATCATGGAGGATGTCAGCGTGTGGAGGTAGGCAGCATTGTTTCCGAAAGCATAGCAAGCACCATGGAGACGCTGGGCACATCCCCAGGACACTGCTGTTTCCTCAGTTCAGATGGATGCTATTAGCTGGTGATAAGAGGCACGCAGCAGGCCGCTGCAGCCAGGAATTAGCAGTGTCACCTTGGTCCAGTAATTCTGGGGGAACTAATGGGCACCTGCCTGAGATAGCCTGGCTTTCTGGTGACTGGTGTCATTGGTGCCGTTCACCCTACTCATCCTGAGTCACTGTCTCGGCTATGTGGGGCTCAGGCTGCCTCTGAATCTAAAGTGGGCACAGCTCTCCCTTTTCCTCGTGTTCTTCTGATGCCATACCTGATTTTCTGTCCTCACCTATGTGCCTTTGGTCACTTCTGCAATGTTCCAGCTTATTCATGTCAGAGTCAAGGTCAGCAGATAGGAGATGTGAATCAAGAGCAAGGCCTGGCATGCCGTCCCCATTGGCCAGGCTGACAGAGGGGGGAACATGTGTGTCTGTGCGTGTGCATGCATGTAAGTATATACATGCAGAACATGTGTGGTACATGTATATGCCTAGGTGATCATGCTCTCACACACAGGGAAATGTGTGTCTGTGCACGTACATGCATGTAGGCATACACATGCATGCAGAGCACATGTGGTACATGTGTATACATAGGCAATCCTGCCCACACACACATGACTGTGAGTCCCGACATCTCAGTGGATCTGCATTGTGTTTGTGTGCACTGTATCTGCGCTACACTTGTACATGTGCATGCATGCAGATGCACAGGAAGGAAACAGCCCATACCTTCTGGAAATCTCTCAAGACCCTGCCAGGCACAGCAGTCATGACTGCTGCCCATTGAATGGAACCCTTGGGGGAAGTTACCGGACATCTGGGTGAAGGAGAGGAGAAATGAGAGAGCTGGAAGATTTGCAGTATGTTACCGGTTTTTATTAAAAATCAATGGCACAATAGAGCGGTTCTGCTCTGTCTTACTTAAACAATATCCAGCGCAAAGGATTGGGGCCCCAGCCCTGTGAGCTGCCTCTGCCCCCATCCCCACTCCCCCTCCAAGAAATAACCAGCTCCTCTCAGCCCCATCAGAGCTGGGATTTACAGCCTGGCCTGCCGATTGCCTGCCACGCGCCTCTCCCGGTTTTATTCCTGCTATTTATCACTCTGGTCCCTGCCTCAGCGCCAGAGGGACAGTTAATCAAGGCAGACTTTCTACCTTGTCATCCCTGGATTCTGCTGGGAGAAAATGTGAACCGTAAAATTAAAACCATGGGAACCAGGGAGTTGGCAAAGAAGCCAGGGCTGGGGAAGAAGGGAAAAAAATGTCCCTAGCTCCCTGCCCCCACACACGGATAGAGCAAGACCTGAGTGGCTGGGACTTCACACCTTAAACACACTTCCTTCTGCTGCTGAGCTCAGGTGAGTTCTGAGGCTGAGGCCCCTGCTCCTAAGCTGGAGGCCTTCCTTCTGGAGGACACACTGATGACACAGTAAGCACTGAAATGAAGAGTAAAACAGGAAGTAGGGACCCCAGGCTGCAGGAGGGGCTCTCACCTGAGATTCCCAGTCTCTGTTCCCTTTCCTCCATATCTGTGTGTCCTGGGGATCTGAAGGGGAGGAGATCACAGATGCTCAGCTCACTACCTCAGGGTGAGTGTCCCAGCTGCCTGTGAGCCTGAGCCAAGACTGAACACAGGCTGCAGCCCCTCAGCTGACACTGAAGTAGAGGGGGATGGGTAACTTCTAGATCTTTCCATGAACAGCAGGGTATTGTGGGAGAGCTACCTGGGGTGATAAGCCAGAAAACTGCAGTCTGCAGGCCATGGAGCCAAGCTGTGACACCAAAGGCCATCAGGTGGAGCCTCCCAAAGCCTGGTGCCTGCCATGGTGAGAGTTCTGAATCCAGGAGGCAGGAATAGGGTTTCCTTCCCCTAAGTCTCTGAGAGGAAGCCAAGGCTTCACCTTAAAAACCCAGTCAGTATTAGATAGTGGGACAGCAGACTGATTGTCAATGCCAGCAGTCAGTCTGCTGCCCCTCCATCATGACTGATGGAGTCATCTCTCTGTGACTCTGGAAATGTCGTGGAAGTGAGGGCAGCCAAGAACTTCAGTAGAAATGAATAGCTGTCAGTCAAGGCCAGCTTCTTCTAGACTCAAAGGGGTGTGTGCAACACCTCCAGGGCCCAGGGACAGATGACTCATGACCCAGACAGAGCTCTATTTAGGAGGCAGCCCTGCTCTGCAGGCCCGCCTATGGGGGACTCCCCCCCCAAGCTGCCAATGCCCCTGCAAGGGATTGAGATGGGTCTGGATGGCCTAGGGGATGATACACACACACACACACACATACACACGCACACGCACACGCACACGAACACACACACGCACACGCACACACACACTCGCGCTCATGGACATACAGAAACGAGGCACAGAAGAAACATAGGCGTTCTCAGTGCATATACTCAACCCTTGGGGCATTGGTCCCTGACAGAACTTCCCCTAGAGGAGAAACAAGAGTAGGGGAGGCTCCCTCACCCTTTCCTTCTAGAGACAAAGTGAATAGAGACTGGCTGGATGGGCGAAGGGTCTTCATGCTTCAGAATAAACCTTCAGCTTTGAGGTGTCCAGGGCTGGTTTTGGCTTTGGCATCATGGAAGGCCACACATGGGAACAGAAGCCACACTGGCTTTTCTGCTTTCTGTCTGTCTCTGTGTCTATCTTTGTTTGTCTCTGTGTCTGTCTTTGTCTGTCTCTGGGTCTGTCTCTGTCTCTGTGTGTATCTCTGTGTCTGTGTTTGTCTGTATTCTGTCTGCTTGTCTGTCTTCTGTCTGTCTCTGTCTCTGTCTCTGTCTCTGTCTCTGTCTCTGTCTCTGTGTCTGTATGTCTGTCTGCCTGTCTGTCTCTGTGTCTGTGTTTGACTCCTTCTGTCTCTGTCTGTCTCTGTGTATATGTGTGTCTGTCTCTCTTCCTTTCCTTCCCTCCTCATTCTGTATGTTTCAGATGTGTAGAGACCAGAGGTTTGGAACAGATGTTTTCCTCAGTTGCTTTCTAAGAACCTGGAGCTCACTCTTACAATTGGTCTGGCTGGCCAGTGAGCTCCGGAGATCTGCGGAGATCTCCATCTCTGACCTTTTCTCCAAGTTGGTTATGTAGTGGCACACACTATTACAGTGGGGTTTTCTGTGGAGGTTGGGGATCAGAACTCCTAATGCAAGCATTTTATCCACTGAGTGATCTCTTCAGCCTCTGTCCCCTTGCAATAGGAAGCCATTTGTGTACCTGACTTCAGCATGGACATTTTATTCCTTGGACTGGCCAGTCAGCTCCCTTTGCGTGTCTAGCTTACCACATCTTCTCCCTAGAGTACCTCAGAGTATCTCGGATATAGCCTGGGTTCCTTCCTAACACGAACCCACCTGCCCCAACCCCATTTGCTCTCTGGCCTGCAACCCTTTGTAGGAGTCTTGCTCACCAGTGTCCAGAAGCAGCCAGCTCTGGTTTTTTTCACCTGTGTGCCCAGATCCTGCTGGACATCCCACAGGATGGGGCTGGACTCCCATGCTAGTCTTGGCTGCCAGGTCTGTGTAATCTTGCTTGACTCCCTCTCTCTGCTCTGTCACATGCCCCTTTCCCAGCCGCACACCCCTATCCATTTACACATGCGTGCTTCAACATAACCTGGCTCCCCATTCTATGTCATTATATGCCACAGAAGAAGCCCAAATGAGTCTGCCTGTCCCACGGGGCGGGGTGTCAGGCAGCCCTTGCCCCTTGTGACTCTGTCTTTGTTTAGTTGCTGGTGTTTCTAGAAACATCCATTCTGCCATGTCTTGAAGGCAAGAGATCTCCTGCAGACAGTATCTGGGGAAGCACAAATTCTCCTGTGTGCTTCTAGCTCCCAGGATCCCCTGCTGCTCCACCCCCAGCGCACCCCTGAGAGCACACACCTCTGCTGCAGAGTGAATTATGCCATTTAGCTGCTGCTGCTGCTGCTGCTGCTGCTGCTGCTGCTGCTGCTGCTGC
>JADRCH010000053.1:6586811-6615762 GCA_019843965.1 Rhynchomys soricoides | reverse complement strand
GCTGCTGCTGCTGCTGCTGCTGCTGCTGCTGCTGCTGCTGCTGCTGCTGCGGAGGTTTACCTTCCTAATTATGTTTGGCTTAGAACAATGTTAAAATTGTTTTTGCGTTCTCTGAGTACACAGAGCCAGCACGTGGGAGGAGGTGGCTGGGGATATGCAGGGTGGCAGAGAGAAGACACTGGGCTTTAAAGGCTGTCACAGATAAGCCACATGCTGGTAATCAAGAATTGCCTGTGCAGAGTCCTGTAAACAAACAGAGGAGAGGTGAGGTGGGCCTCACACACCATGTGTGGGAGAGAACTGGAAGGAGAGTATTAGGCTCAGGGGCTGGGGGCCCAACCGAGCCCCAGCCGAGCCCCCAGCTGATCCCCCAGCCAGTGTTTGGTGCATTCTGGGGGCTGAGAACTTTCCCTACCCTCTGTTGACTCTTTCATGACTGTCACCCCCCCCCCATGAGGCAGATACAGTTATTGCTATCTTTTTATGGAGATGTAAACTGAGGCAGAAAGAGGGAAACCACTATCCTGGGGTCACAAAGATAAGCTAGAGAAGACCTGGGACCCTGGTTTCAGGGTCTATTTAGAGACCTTTGCTGCAGCCACTGAGGTGAGGGAAGTTCTGAACTGATGGGGTGGCGGGTGTGGGGAGAGCACTTCCTGGTGTGAGGCCTGAGTTACACCTCCAGCAGCCTAAAGTCAGGCAGGATGACTTTCATTCATCCCAGCAACTTGGGAGGTGGAGGCAAGAGGGTCAGGAGTTCAAGGTCATCCTTGGCAACAAAGTAAGTATGAGACCAGCGCTGGTTACACAAGGCCTTGTCTCAGAGAATGAAGGAAACGAAAAAAAGGAAGGAAGAAACCTAGTGTTTTCTGGCTTGAGAATCCCGATCCCAAAAGGATAAATCCCCGTCCACCTTTGGGAGAATACACTGGTACCCACAAGATATCCATAGGACCAACTACTGGGTCCACGAAGAATGGCAGCTGGCAGGCCTTTGAGTGTTGGTGAGTGTAAGATATTAAACCCCTAGCATTGCATTTCCTGGAGTGACCAGTTCCTCCTGCACACCCATTCCCTAGGCCCCTGACATTTCAATTTTGCTCTCCCTTTTGACTGAGATAGACCGTGTACACCTCATGTACTACAAGAGCCTTTCTGGAACATCAGCAGTGACAGCCATTCCCTGATGCTGGCCTGTTTCTCAGAAGTCCAGCTGTGCTCAACTGATACCCAGCCCCCACCTTCAGCTCCAGCACACTTCTGCAAAGAAAACATCTATCACCAGCAGCACACTTCAGTCAGATGCAGTTTCCTTAAATGCATGTCCAGGAAGTCTGAGCATCGTGAGTCGGCTTACCGCTGCCCTGAGCATGGCATAAATATCTGGGCCAAGGCCCTATACAGAGTCATTCAGCCAGAACTATGGTACCCAGCCACATGGGTCCCGAGAGCTCAGGCCCACAGTGCTGTCACTGTTCCTTTCATGAAGGCTTGTCTGACTGGCTGCAGCCTTCACCACTTTCAATCTCCCAGCTCTGGGAAGGTCTGTCACCTCCCAATGGATAGAGGGAATGGAAATGCATCTGTGCTTCTGAGCCCATGCTATTAGCTAATCAACACAGCTTTACAGTCTATCTAGTGTCCTATGTCCAGAAGCCTTCCCCTGGTTGGATTCTTTTTCAGTAGAAGGTACCTATGTTTTGTAGCCAGGGGGCTTTGAGGGGAGCACAGCCCTGCTCCCTTGCAGAGGATCTGGCAGGAACCTGGTGTGGCCCTGCTCTCTGCTTTCAAGTTCCAAAACTCACCACTTAACAGTGTCTGAACTGAAGCAGGAGAGCAGCTGAGGAGTCTCCTGTAGTTGTCAAGGTAACACCTAAAATGCTAGAGCCCCTGAGGATGGGGGTGTGGCCACACATCTCCATGCATTTGCATCTGGGCTCTAAGCCACAGATGTTAATTCTGCTCGAACATACCAGACAGGGAGACAGGAAGCCTGCAGAGGGCTCCAGGGCCTTCTTTTGTACTGAGACCTAAAGGATGGTTGTTTAGTCTTGTCGGATATGGTGGATTGAAATTTATCCCAAGTTCTTTAGCCTAGGCTGGAGTTTCTACAGCTATGGACTTTTCCCTCTCGGAAGTTAAGGGGCTCTGGGCCTGGAGGGGCCTTGTGATTTGTAACAGTCAGCTCTTGCTATGTAACAAGCATGTCTACTGGCCAGTGGCTTCAAATGCTCACATACTCCCCTCATTCAGGAGTCCTGTCTTTAATTGCCTCTCTTGTTAAAGTTTCTCAGCTCCAATGTCAATGCCAACAGCATCCATCTTTGTGGTAATTCATGTGCAGAGCAGTGCAGAGTGTAAGTCACATGACATATATGTTTCTAGGTAAAGTCTACCTCTCTCTCTACCTGTTTCTGTCTCCATAATATGGTAGAGAAGTATCCTGGGTTTTGTTGTTGTGTAGTTATACTTTTTACATTTTTATGCCCCCCTTTGGAGTGGCTTTACTGTTTCCAATGCCTCCAATGCTGAAGGGCCATCTCATGTTTCAAAGCACAAAGAGGCTGCTAGATGCCTTACAGAGAAAGTGTGTCTTAGACATATGTAAATAATGGCTGTGGCTCAGTTTAATGCTAAGGTTTCGGCAATTACACTGAATAAAGTGTCTGTGAAGATAATCCCTTAGGATGGGACATTGTAGCCAGTGGCCCACAGGATTGTAACTATGTATCTCCCCCGGAGTCTCAGTGAGTTCAGGGTCTGTTAACTCATTAGTCACGGGGACTGTAACTGAACTAAAGGGTTGACAAGAGCAGCTGGGTCCTGTTTGAACATGTTGATTTATTTAGTGCAAGTGTAGCAAGGGGCGGTGACATGCAGGCCACAGTGTGGGTGTGAAAGTCAGAAGACAACTTGCGGAGGTCGGAGGTCGGTCCACTCCTTATATCATGTGGGTCCTGAGGTCTGCACTCAGGTTGTCAGGCTCAATGGCAAGCTTCTTCATATGTGAAGCCTTCTCACCAGCCCAAGAACAACCATATCTTGTAGCCTGGTCTGCTGGTCATCAGTGGCAGCTGATCTGGCTGGACCCACTGCTTTGAGCTATGCATCTGGTGGCATAGCTCCTCGCTGGAGCTGGATTTGACCTGCCTTTTTGGGATCCTGAGTCCAGGAAAGAGCAGCAGAATGCCCTGGAAACATTCTTCTCTCAGCTAAAAGGAGGCACGAGGAGCTGACATTGGGGGATTTGCCATGCTTCCTTAGCATCTCAGTCTCCTACCGAACCAGTGTTGGGGATGAGGGGACATAGGTGTTCCAGAGGAAGAGCTTCGAAGCTACACGCTAGAGGAGGTAGCTTTAAACCGCACTCCTGAGGGTTTAGATTTCCTGTCTTTGCTTGGAAGGATATCAAATTTCCAGGCCAGTCAACCCTGAACTTGGCTTACCAGAGCAGGGGTTTTGACCTAAGGAGAAAGGCCTAGAAGGTGGGAATAGAGCAGTCCTACAGCTTTCTGGCTTGTACCTGGACATCCTGGTTCTAGCAGGTCTGAGTGTCTGTAGCATACAAGTCTGAAATGTGAAGGGTCTGGTGCCATGCCTGTGCCAGCTGCTGGGAAGGTAGAGCCTTTAGGAGGTGGGGCTTCATGAAAGGAAGTCAGGTTATAGGAGGCATGCCCTTGAAGCAGACATGGAAACTCACCTCCTTCCTATCTCTTTCTTTGCTTCCTAGTCACCATGGGGCTCCTACTGTGACACACTCTGCTGCCACAGGGCTAAGGGGCTAGAGGGTGCCCAGATAAACCTTAATCCTTATAAGTGGATCACCCTAGGCAATGTCTCAGTGATAGAAAGCCAACAGTGTCCAAAGGTGCTTTCTGCAGAGACAACTTGTCTTCCTGATAGTGGTGACACAGGCTAAGTTGGTGGACTTCTCCACCCTAATCTTGCTTGAATTAAGAAACACCTAGGATGGGCAGGGGCATAGCTCATTGTGGGAAAGCACTTGCTTAGCAAGTACAGAGTCTTGGATTTAATCCCCTGCACTTCCTAAAAACGGGATAGACTTGCCATCCAGACACTTGGGAAGTGGAGACAGGAGTAGGGACAATTGGAGACCGTCCTTTGTTATGTAGTGAGTTCAAAGCCAGCCTAGAATTCACTGAGAAGACCTGGAACCCCTGTCTCAAAAAAGTAAAGAAACACCTCTGGGCGAGTCACCAGGGAGTAGTAACTGAGGCAGAAAGTGTGCGGAGCCCCCTCAGACAGGCGGAGACATTGTGCTGATGGAGCCAGTGAGGTAGTCAGCACTAAGATGTGGGGGGTGGGGGAGAAGCAAAGCTAGGGCGCTCTGAGCACATGTCTTGGGCACAGCTCTTACTCTTTACTGGTTGACCACCATGGCAGGGTTTAAGGGCCAGGCTCACACTGGGGGGCATCTTCTGTCTGACTAAGAGGGGTTCCAAGTTTGCTTCAATTAGACCATCTCCTTTGAAAGCCGAACCCCTGAGCTGCCTTACTTTGCCTTGGGGCATCTCCTGGCTTCTCATCAGCAAAGGAGCCTGTCTCCTTCACATCCCTTCCTAGGGCCTTTGATATCCGTGTGCGCTGCAAGGAGAAGGGAATAATTAACAAATTAATTAATTGTCCTTTATTTCCACTTCAAAGAAATAAGGTAATTTTTAATAGAACATGCTAGACACGAATAAAAAGGCCATTAATGACCATTAAGAAATGAGTGTAGGCCTCCAAAAGGTAAGTGGACATTCAGGGACTTCCCAACACCCCAGGCATCTCATGAACTTATTAACTCCTCCAAGAGCTGGGCACCTTGCAGCCTGGCTTAAGGATACAGCTCTACGTGGATGCCTGTTTCCTGAAGGAAGGACAGAGTATTATGCCAGCAGTCCACAACTAGGTGCCCATTCAGAAGTGAAGGACGGCTCTCAGGAAAACGTCTGCACACCCAAATTTATAGCAACATCATCCGTGACTCAAGTATCAGGCCCGGCTGAATGAATGGACACAGAGTGGTATGCCAACACAATGGACTCTTACTCTGCCTTAAAAAGGAAGAAACCCTGACACGCTCTACAATATGGCTGACATTATGGAGGACATTATGCCAACCACAAAACCACAAATGTGATGTGACTCTACACAAATGTGGTCCCTAGCCTGTAGAGTTAGACACTAGAATGAAGGACCGGGAGGGGAGGGAAGCCACAGGGTTTCACTTCAGGTGCTGGGATGGCTGGTGGTGATGGCTTCACAGCTGTGTGAAGTGGATTCCATGTTCTGGACTGAACTTGAATGGTGAAAACTGGTCACAGGTAGCAGGTGATGGTGATGGCATTGATGGATGGAGAATGTGTTGTGACCGGAAGCTCCTAGAACCCACCTTGCCTCTCCTGTAGGAGTGCCCTAGTTCACACTGGACATATGGAGCCTTCACAGTGGCTTCAGTGAGCAAATACAGGGCTAATGCCAGCATGTTTCCTTCATGTTGGTCAGCTGGACTCTGATTTCCTAATTACGCGCTAACATGTACAGTTGCTGACTTCTCAACCTTCCCACATGTTGCCTGCCTAGCATGCTCGGGGATTGGGTTCCTTCAGCACCAGATGAAAAAGCCTCTGACCAAACCTGAGAAATAGCAAGCAGTTTTCTGGCCATGCAGCAGATCAACACGTTTCCAATCTTTAGTGCCTAGCAGGCATGTGTCCCAAGAAGGGTATTGACGAGCTCATGATGTCTGTAGATGGAAGTCTGATTTTAGTGCCCAGTGCATGTGTTGGCTTGTTGGTATAGGTTGACCTCCTGCCCAATGATCTTATGAGAGAGTCTGCCAGCAGATGAAAAACAATATTTGCCAAGCCTGCTATGGGGTCTCTGAGTCTGTACATCCCTTCAGGAGCAAAGGCATCCTTGAAAGTATATTTGGTTTAGAAATCACCTTTCTGATGGAAAGGGGCCCCCCAGAAGGACCGTTAAATAAACTTCAGGCTGGGAAGGCTCCTGTGTAGACACGGCCCACATTTCCTGGTGTGTTGAAGGGTTTCCAGGCAAGATCGCTTCAATCTTCATTTTCCACACACCTTACTTATGGTTTTTCTCTTGGAAGATGATTTTCCAAAGGCTTCCTGAAAAAGATCCATCCTCACTCTGGTATACGCTGTAGCCTCCCAGTGCCTAACTGTGGCTGACATAGAGCCAGTCTCTCTGAGATGGCTTAAAGCTACACAATCCCTTAGGGGGTGCAGCGCTGTGGAAAGCCTGGTGGTAAAGCCAGATGGACTGTATGTGCCAAACAACCAAGCCTGGCAGCCTCCTAGGGGTCCTTTTAGTGGGCTTCAGGCCCATGTACTGTCTTGACTTCCTTTCTGAAGTCACCTGTTTCAGGCTCCCAGGGAAGGTGTTTATGGACAGAGCCTGGGCTAACCAGACCTGGGTCTACAGAACAGCCTGAGATAGTTATACCCTTCTCTTTCTCCCAGAACAGGAAAATATGCCAGATTCTCTGCCATCCAACAGAGCTGTGTCAAGTCCTGGCTGGGCTGTATGTTCATGGTGTATGTATCCCAGACAAGGCACCCATGACACCCCTGTATGTGAGAGTGCAAGGAACTTGTGCTCAGCGGTCACACAGCTTGTTGATGGGATGTCAGGGAGACACTAAGTAGTGGGGTGAGGGAACAGCTGGTGGTACAGAAGGGGACAGAAGTACAATAAGAGCACTGGCTGGGAGCTCTGGATGGTCAATAAGAGCAAGTACCATCTTAGTCTTAGGAGGGGGCTGGAAAGAATGGGAAATGTCACCTGCCCTATTTTCTTGCCTGGCCTGGGGAGGGACAAAGCCTCTTTCTGGTGGGGGACACATCGTGTCTCAGGTACTATCTTCATTGTGTGTCACGGAAGTATATGGGTGGCACAATGGTGTTAAGTGTCTGTGGTGACCAGGGCTCTCTGAGGAGGGAGGTCTTCTATAAGACAGGATTTGACCACGGTGAATATCTTAGCTACTTTTCTATTGCTGTGAGAGACACCATGAACAAGGAAACTTGTAAATTAAAAAGCATTTAGTTGAGCCAGGCAGTGGTGGCGCAAGCATTTAATCCCAGCACTTAAGAGGCAGGTGGATTTCTGAGTTCAAGGCCAGCCTGGTCTACAGAGTGAGTTCCAGGACAGCCAGGGCTACACAGAGAAACCCTGCCTCGGGGGAAAAAAGCCTTTAGTTGAAGGCTTGCTTATAGCTTCAAAGTCCATGACTGTCTCAGTCAGGGTTTCTACTCCTGCACAAACATCATGACCAAGAAGCAAGTTGGGGAGGAAAGGGTTTATTCAGCTTACACTTCTACACTGCTGTTCATCACCAAAGAATGTCAGGAAAGGAACTCACATAGGGCAGGAACCTGGAGGCAGAGGCTGATGTAGAGGCGGTGGAGGGATATTACTGGCTTGCTACCCCTAGCTTGCTCAGCTTGCTTTCTTATAGAACCCAAGACGACCAGCTCAGGGACGGCACCACCCACAACGGGCCCGCCCACCCTTGATCACTAATTGAGAAAATGCCTTACAGCTGGATCTCATGGAGGCATTTCCTCAAGGGAGGCTCCTTTCTCTGATAACTCCAGCTCATGTCAAGTTGACACACAAAACCAGCCAGTACAATGGCCATCATGGTGGGGGTGGGGGAGCAGTTATGCCTGCAGGGAGCAGGCAGGTGTGCGCTGGAGCAGTAGCTGTGAGCTTGTATCTGATTCACAAGTTGGAGAGAGAAAGAGAGAGAGAGAGAGAGAGAGAGAGAGAGAGAGAGAGAGAGAGAGAGAGAGTCTAGTATAGGCTTCTGATATCTCAAAGTCCACACCCAGGGACACACCTCCTCCAACAAGGCCACACCTCCTAATCCTTCCTAAACAGTCCCACCAACTGGGAACCAGACATTCAAATATATAATATGAGGTTGTGGGTAGAGAGCCCTCATACACATACCTCAAATGATGCTGTTGTCTCCTTGCCTAGTGGCAGGGTCCCAGAGGGAACTTGGCTCCTGTGTTTGGCTGTGGAGAAAGAAGTGTTAAGGAAGGAGAAGGCACCGGTGATGGCCAAAATGGTGGAGGCAGGAAAAACACAGAGGAGAGTGGGAATCTGGCGGTGGTCATATCTGCATGGCAGCGGTCCCCCAGCAAGACCTTGCTCAGGACTGAGCAGAAAGGACCTAGACACCTGGTCTAATAGAAGGAGAGGGAGGGAGGCACCAGCTGCTGGAGACCTTGCCTGGCACAGTGATTTTGTGGCAGCCACATCAGGGTGAGTTGTCGGCCAGAACCGCAGGCTGAGCACCATCTGTCAGGGCCTCCCTCCTGCCAGCTGCCTGTGTAACAGGAACAATTGGAGACAAGCAAAGATGCTGTGTGTGTGTGTGTGTGTGTGTGTGTGTGTGTGTGTGTGTACACATATGTACACATGTGTGTGTGAGGTTTGGAAGTATACATGGGTGTGTTAAAATGAACTTGAGCAGGTGTCCTCAGAGTTTCTTTGATGGGTTGTGCTGGGGGCTCTGTAGTCAAACACAGCAAACACAGGTTTAACGAGGCACGGCAGGAGCATGGTGCCTGCTGGTGGCAGCTGAATGCCCTGTGCTGGGCTGGTTGGGCCCTGGGGGTGGTCTCTGCCCCTCAGTGCTTGCCTGGGCTGAGGGAGAGAGGGGCTTCTTGGCTACTAACCTCCCCATTCCTCTCTGTCCATCTGTACACGAAGAGAAGCCTCTCCTGCCTTCCAGAAGCTGGCAAGAGGCCTGAATGGGCTCTGACTTCCCCTGTGTCTTTCTTGGGGAAGCTAATTTTTTATCCATTCATTCACTCACTCACTCATTCACTCATTCATTCATTTATTCATTCATTCATCCAGCCATCCATCACAATAGATATACAATAGGATATACAATAGAGGATTTTGTCTTGACATTTCCCCAGGAATGTGGGGAACAAGAACCAACTCTGCAGAAGGCTGCTCTACAGGGGAGACAGGCAGGCCAGCAAACCATGCAGTGGCTGTAACAAGAATGAGGAGTGTATACAGGGTGGGAAGTGAGCTTCTAACCCTGCCCATGTGAGTCCCCCTAGATGAAGTCACAGGGCTGTCAGCACTGGCCAGAAGGACAGGGTAGGCACTGAGAACTAGGAGCTGTGGGGAGGCACTTTGACTCAGTGTGACAGAGGGTTAAGGCAAGAGAGCTGTCAGGCTGGGGTCAGTGAGAGCCCATGGGCCTCTAGAAAACCAAGCAGCAGTCTGTCAGGGAGGCTGAGGAGAAGATTGGCCTAGATTGGGCTTGTCCTTGGCTTTCTTGGGAACAGGTGCAAATGAAGCTGAAGATGTCTTCAGTCACCAAACAACAGGTCAAAATACCTATCCTGGTGGAGAGAACAGCCCTGTGCTCTCCTTAGAGTGGATGTTAGCTTTCAGTGTCTTTGAAGACTCCACAGGCTTCTTGCTTTTCTTTGCCTTAGGCGTGGCAGAGTGGTTTACCTCAGGGGAGAGGAAGGGCCAGAGCAAGGCACACCTTCAAAAATACACCTCAGTGACCACTTCCTTCAGCCAGGTCCCGTCCACGAAGGGCCCATTCTACGACGGACTTATGTATCTGCTAGTCTACAGATAAAGTCAGTCTCCTCATGATCCGGTTGCCTCAGAATGGCTTCACCATCTGGCGATGAAGCCTTGAGTGTAAGTCTTTGTGGGGATACTTCTGAGCCTTGGTAACACTTGGTCTGCATTGCTGGGTTAGAGGGTGGGCGGGGCAAATCAGGCTGGGTAAAGCTAGGGGCTGCATTTCAACGAATGATCTCCTCAGCTCACTGAATAGATGCTAGGTGAGAACCCTGTAGAGGAGGGAGTGGACCCTGGTCCCAAGTGGACCTTGATCCCGGGTGTCAGACGGCATGGGAGTGGTAACTTCCATTTTGAAGGAACTCTCAAAGTCTTAAGGGAAGCACAGGAGGCAGAGATGCACACACGGGAGTCACTGTGGTGGAGATGTTGGATGTAGGTTTAGATCTGGAGAGCTGTGTGGGGACTCTGGACACATACTCTGGGAGGATTGACAAGCTGTCCTGGTGATAGTGCGTGGGTGGGAACATTCAAGTTGAGAACTACACCAAGCACTTACGCCTGAGAAACAGAGAGATAGCGAGATGCCGCTTCTGTGGGGGAGATTGAAACTGGTGAAGTTTGATTTTGAATGTGTGAGGTTTGGGTGCCTCAGAGCCTGGTGGGAATGGATGACTGACCACTTGGCAGCTGGATCTCTGGTTCTGGAGGTGTGTGCGCAGGATTAGAAGGAAGGGAATTAGCAGCACGTATGTCAAGTCCTGGTGGCAGATGGCCGTCTTCCCTGTGTCCCCACATAACCTTGCTTTGGTGGATAACTGGAGAGAGGGGCAGTCACTCAGAAGAGGGCCCTGCCTCAGGACCTCATTTGACCTATGTAGAGGCTCCTCCCCAAATGGTCACACTAGAGAGGGAATGAGGGCGTTACCATGTTCCCAGCTCGGGCACCCAGGCAGGGAAGGGGTGCACACAGACCTTGATGATAGATGGTTCAGAAAGAGATAATGAATCCTGGCTGGCTCAGACCTGCATCCATTCTACCCTGAAGTCCCTTCCCCAGCCACAGACTGAGGCAAGGGGACAGATGGAGAGGATGCAGCCCAGGCCAGGAAACCTGGGGCAGGAGTCAGGCTAGGCTTGCTGCACAGAGCCATGTGCAGCTGGCATGGTCAGGGGGCATCTTGAGCTTCCTGGGGGCAACGACATGAATATGAGGTGGCTGCTGCAGGCTCAGCCAGGAGAGCTGCCTGGGTAGTCAAGAGAGAGCGTGTACTACAGGATCAGGATGGAGGGACCCAGGATGTATGGGGACTGCATGCCTTAATTCTTGGTTGTCATCGAGGTGGGTCTATTGATGTCATAAGCAAATAAATGGTGATTGCTGTGTAGCTGAGAAACAGCCCAGGCAGGTGAATGTGCACACATGCACACATACACAGATGCACATATGCACACATACACATATGCATACATGCACACATGCATACATGCACACATACACACATGCACACATGCACACATGCATACATGCACACATGCACACATACACAGATGCACACATGCACACATGCATACATGCACACATACACACATGCACACATGCATACATGCACACATACACACATACACAGATACACAGATGCACACATGCACATATGCACACATACACAGATGCACATATGCACACATACACAGATACACAGATGCACACATGCATACATGCACACATACACACATGCACACATGCATATATGCACACATACACACATACACAGATACACAGATGCACACATGCACACATGCATACATGCACACATACACACATGCATATATGCACACATACACACATACACAGATACACAGATGCACACATGCACACATGCACACATGCACACATACACAGATACACAGATGCACACATGCATACATGCACACATACACACATGCACACATGCACACATTCACACATGCATATATGCACACATTCACAGCTGCTAGGGCCCTCAGCTTCGGAGGCTTTACTCTTTCTGCCTCTCCAGAATTCTGCTGTTTTCACAAGAGAGCTCCTCATGGTTCTCCTCTCCTCCCCTGCCTAGCTTCTTCCCTCCATAACCCCAAACTCCAATTCCTACCTCTTCCAGAACAATTCGAAGACTAAAATATACGACGGTCCCTTCCGACCTCTCCTCCTTTGCCCCATCACTGTGCTAGGGGAGCCGGCAGAGCCCCTCCCAATCTCATGAAGCCCTCAGGGGACAGTAGGCTCCACCTAGAAGATGGTGTAGCTTCTTATGGCTGCACAATAAGCCCCCTTCCACACTATCCTTCCTAAAACCCCACCATAGAGAATGGGAAAACCTGAGATGAGTGGTTTGCTGATTGCTGGAGAGCCCCTCCCGCGGCACAGCTCCCAGGAAAAGAGACTGTGCATGAGACTCCTGAGCATCCTTCTGTCTGTGTCCTTAAGTTTCCCGTTACCCTGTCCCAGCCTGAGGGCTGGAAACAGTGTACTTGAGGTTCTGTGCAAAGTTTCTGAGACCACAGTAGAGAGACAGCTGCAGATGGGGGGTTGGGGGTGGGGGCAAGGCCACAGGACATATCAATGGGGCACTTGCAGCTATGAATTTCTGATTCTGTCACGAGGCCTCCTCCTTCTCTGTCTCCTGCCTGTCTGAAGGAAGCACTGGCTGCTGGTACCCACTCAGCCTTGCAGGGGTCCCCAGTGTCACACTAGATCTTTAGGACACCAGGGGTAGCTTGGAAACTCACAATGGGGTGATAGACCATGTTCCAGTGTCTCCCAATCCCTGTACCCACCCTGTCCAGTTATCCAACACCTAGTAGTTTAAGCCTATTGCTTCTTGTGCAAGTAATACCTGTATGCCCTCTCCCTCGTGGCCCATTGTGGAGAGTGGAGAGGTAGGGACTGATGCCATAGGAGCCTGGTAGCATGCCTTAGGCTTTGCACAACACTGCCTTCCCTCAATGTCAAAGGAAGCCATACAAAGAGAGACCACCTCCTTTCTGACAGTAGCCTGGAGGTCAGAGGCCTCCAGGACCATCATCAGGGCCTGACTGGTTGGAAAGACATAGAGTCCAGCAAGTCATCTTGTCCATGGTTAGGTCATCTCTATGAAACAGCACAGATTTGATCTCATCAAAAGGAAAGACATGAGAGATGACAGCAAAGAGTGGACAGGAGGCCCCTAGGCCCCTGCCACGTGGAGTTTGGACTCTCATTTTCATGACATGGATGATGACAACAGTCATGAACACTACCAGCTAGAGATGTCCCCAACCTCAGGGTCTTTGGTCTATTGGGGTCCTATACAAAGGCACAGGAAGCTCACGTGCCTAACCTCAGTCTCCAGCCATGTTTAAACTCCACCTCATGTTACCTTGTTTATATGGCTCAAATCTCCCACCCCATCATGTTATCTCTCTATGGCTGGCCCAAGATGCCAGGCCCATGAAGACAGGCACACCTGCCACAGGCAAGAGCAAAAACCTGATCTCCCTCCTCTTAGGCAGGATAAACTCCTCTGTGTGTAGCCCCTGCCTCCTAAGTCAACATAACCTTGACCTGCAGAGCAGAACCTAGGGGACAAAGAGGAGCCCAATGCTGTCCTGCTCCCTGACAGGCCTGGGCTGGCCTGCCTTGCCTGAGACTCACCACACAGAGACACCCTTGGAATGCTAGATAGAGACCAGACATGGTCGTGCTGGGTGAAAGCCTAGGAAGACCCTTGACACCATGTTAGAACATTACCTACCAGCACCTGCCCTGGGAGACCCACCCTCATGTCCCTTTCTGGGTCTCCCTGTGGGAAAGAGTTCCCGTGGGGAGTTCCTGGCTGATGGAGTGCCGCCCATATGTTCTGAGAGACTTGTAGACAACACCTCCTTAACAACAGTCTTTAAGATGGACTCAGATAACCTTCTGCTTGCATATGAAGAGGGCCTTTTGGGAAGTGACTCACCAGCTAATGTCTGGGTTTTAAATATCAGATTTGCCTGAAAGGAGGCACACCTGCTAAGCTTCCTGGATTTCCCCTGATCCTTTGAGAGGGAGGGACACAGGATGCCTGGCAGCCAGGGTTCTTATCGAGCAAGCAGCGATGCTAAAAGCTCCACAGTGGAATGTGTCTTTTCTCCCCACATAAAGATGTCGATGCTGAGCTTTGGCAGCTAAGAAGCCTTCCAAGACCCCACTGCTTCTGTCTTTGTGAACCTCAGCCCCCCACCCAGGCTGCCTCTGGAGTTCATAGATGCATGTGTACATGCATGCTCACACATGCACACATGCATATATACACATGAATATATACACACATACATGCCTGCACACATGCTGTTATCTGTTGTTATCTGCCCTGCAGTAACTGCTTCCTGAAGTTTCTATCTGATGTACACCCACATGAAATGTGCTCATGTATAGGTCTTGTCAGTTCTCAGGCTTTACTCTGTTCTCTGCTTTCCAGAAACTTCTCTGATAGTGGCCATTTGTGGGAGGGAGTGTGGTGGTGAGAGATGATTGGTGCTCTATTGCACTCTGTGGGGTGTGTACACAGCTGCCATCACTGTGGACGGGTCCAGGTATAGGCAGAATGACATCCCAACGCAGAGACAAGCTTAAGGGGGGGGGGGGGAGATGACCTAAGAGATGCTGAGGAAGAGCCACACAGCAGCAGCATATGCCGGGCATGCACATGCACGCACACATGACACGCGCAGAGGGCAGCAGGCAGGGAGGGAGGAGGCATGAGAGGAAACGAAATTGTGGGTAATTGCTTAGCTGCCACAGGGATGCTCCCTGCTAATTTATGGTGTGAGGAGAACTTGGGCTGCAATTCCTCCTCCAGTGCTTGGACATACGGTCCCAAGGCACCAGCAGCCATGATTATCCACATTTAACGGAAAGCTTGTAAAATCTATTTGTCTAACAGGATGTGAGTATAATTGTAAATTAAATAAAGACACATCTGTGGTTGGGTCATGACCTGATCCAAGTTAGCAAGGGAAGGAGGGTGCAGGTCCCTTTGAACCTGCCCCACCGAAGCCCTGCTGAGGTCCCAGATTTGCTGCTGCCTGTGTCCTGGTGAGTCATCTGTACCACCCTGCCTGCCCTGCCCAGCACTACCCTCTTGTGTATCCAGGGCAGGCGTGCCTCCTTAAGCAGCAGGTCTGAGCTGAGTGGTGTTTGCCTCTCAGACTTAGGAGACACTGTGTGCCATTGACCCAGCCGCTGTCCACCTCTTCCTGCCTTGGCTAGCTTATCTCTGGGTTCTTCTTGTAGCTTATTCTCCTGGCCCCCTGAGCTGGCTGCTGCTGTGGACTGGCCACAGCCTACACACCAAGGTGTGAGCATGGTTTTCTGTGTTGCCTTCCTTCTTGTTCTTGGCCAAAGGAAGCAGACTCTTGGTTGACACACACATGGCCTGTCGACTGATTGTTATCATGGCAGGGATGAGTATCCTCCATGTGAGCACCTTCTGCGAGACAACCAGCCAGGTGCCATGTGCCTTTCTTGGTGAAGTTGCTGACAGAGACTCAGATGGGGGAGATATGGGGGAGGGGGACCTTCCTGTAGTGCAGAAAGAACTTGGCCAGTGTTTGGCATGGAGATGCGTGTGTGTGTGTGTGTGTGTGTGTGTGTGTGTGTGTGTGTGTTGCATGACTGCATGTGTGTACCTATCTCTCTGCATGTCTGCATGTGTCTGTGTATGTGCATAGTGGAAGAGGCAGGAGCTGGCATCTGATATCCTCCAAATGAGGCCAGCAATGTCCTAGTGACTTTTAAAAACATATTTTGAGGGCTGAGAAGCTGGCTCAGCATGTAAAGACTTGCACACAAGCGTGAGGAGCTGTGAGTTTGATCATGAACGCCCAAGTGTGATTGGTACCTCTTTAGAATCCTAGCGCCTGGGAGACAGAGACAGACGGCTCCCAGGGGCTCACTGGCCAAATAACATGGCCTAATAGGCAAGCCTCAGGTCCCAATAAGAGGAGACCCTCTCTCAAAAAACAAGGAGATGGCCCTGGAGAAACAACACATGAGGTTGCCCTCTGGCTGCCAGCCTCATGCACACACAAATGTGGGTTGATTTTTTTCATAACTGTGGCAAAACATACTTAATAATAAAGCTTAGTGTTATGTCTTCGGTTTAAGGTACCGTATGAGCTCAGGGTTAAAGTGCCAACTGTCACCATCCAATTCCAGAATAAATGATTCTCTGGCTTCCATCCCCCTCCCTGTCTCCATCCACCCCCTTCCTCCTCCTTTCTGTTTCTGCGAGCTAGGAGCCCTGTAGAGAGGTCCTTCAGGCATCCTCAGGACATATGTATGCCGTCACATGGGCCAGAACACCTCCCTTTTCCCCTTCCGTTCCCTTATGTGTGTGTGAGATGTGTGTGAGATGTGTGTGCGTGCTTGTGTGCATGTTTACATGTGTGTGAAGCCTGATGTCATAACTGAACCACATTGTACATGGCACTGGGGTGTGCAGGAGGCTCTTCTTCCCCTACTGTTATCTGTGGTGGAGTATGAAATGAGATGTTCTAGGCTCTAGGACTCACAGAGCCTGTCAGCAGCAGGTGGGGTCAGCCTCAAGGCCACACAGGTCCCCTCCACCCAACAATGGTTCAGATACCCCACAAGAATGCAAGAAGGCTGTGGGCTGTTCAGACACAAGCCTGGGGTTAGGATGTCTCTAGGCCCTGATAACCATGTCTTCGACAGGCTTTGGTTCATTAGAAATATATCTGCATATAAACAATGGAGACCCTGCCCCAGTTTGCTAGGCTTCAGCTGGCCACCTTGGGGTCTTAAGCCTTAGCTGGGGCCTCGGGGTCAATGGGGCTCTGATATTTGGTGTGGAGGTGGTGGAGAGGGTGGGCAGCCACTCGAACCCTAAAGACTCAGAATTCTGAGATGAAATTGCACCCTGGGAAGGTAAGTTGAGGTTCCGTCTCACGTGTGCTGTTGTAGTCACTGTTCCTGAGCTTAGTTGCCACTGTTCATCTGCTGGCCAACAGGCCTGTGTGAAGACAACTGGCAGATGGGTGATTGGGAACCCTTTGGGGACAAAGGGCTAGACTACAGTGACCTCTCCTGTAGCTGTCACTCATGCCTTCGAAGAGCTGAGGGCCGCCTTGACTGTCTCCAGCCGGCTGCCAAGCTGTGGCTAAATGGTTCCTCCTAGCCACAGGCGATTAGCAGCTGCCTGGGCTGAGAACACAGATGCTGACAATGAGCCACCAGCCTGAGCATCATGTCACAGGACCCCACCCTGCCCAGCTGGTAAGAGACCAGACATGCTAGGGGATTTCCCCGGGGTGAGGCACTCTCCTCTAGGTTTGCTCCTTTCCACAAGGTGTCATCCTTGAGGCCCTCTCCTGGCTTGCTCTGGCACCCTCCAGATTGTAACCTGAACTGGAGCAGCTGGCAGACAGACAGGCAGAAAGCAGATCGACTGACACACAGGCATGAGGCCAAGAGAAAGAAGGCAGCAGGTGAGATGAGCATAGATAGATCTGCCTTCATCCTATGTGTAAATATGGTGCCTACCTGTGTGCCTGTGCTGGAATGGGTCCATTCTGAGGGGTGTGCATTGGGGATTCTGTGCATTAATCCATCTTTGCAAGGAAAAGGGGAAATTATTCATAATTAAAAAGTAATGATAATGTGTTGTGAAGGAACTCGGCAGCACGTTACCCAGAAAGAAGGGGGAGGGCAGGCAGTCTATTTTTAATGGTCTCCATGGCAACAGAGATTTTGTTTACACTGATTTTTCCCCTAGTTCTTCAGTAAGGCAATTGCTGATTTGCATTTTATTGGAAAATGTAGCCTGCAAGTCCCTGAGGTGGGCAAGGGGCCCTAGCATCTGGGGAGCCTCACTCCCCACCCCAGGATGCTCCTGGAGCCTTTTGCAAGGTTTCGGGACCTGAGATGAGGTCAGTGTACCTGTAGGACCCTTCCTCCCTGCAGCCTGGACCACCGTATTCCCCTTGTCCATCCCTAGCCTGTAGTGGATGCCCCTTGCATCCTTCAGCTAAAACTGGTTCCTCAAGGTATGATTGCCTCCGACGATAAGCAGATGCTCACATACTCAAGCAATGCCTCCTGAACCTTTTCTTCAGTGTAACTGGTCAATAAAAGGCTAGAGCCTGTGATTGGGCAGTTGAGGGTGGGACTCTAGGTTTGAGAGGAAGTTGCAGGGAGAGGGAGAGGATGAACGGAAAGGAGGAAGCCCCAACGGACCAGAACCATGTGGCCAGGAGAAGCAGCGAGTAACAAGGGGCTTTACAGCTGGGGAATAAGTTAGAATAACCCTAGATCTGCCCAATCTAGGCATGTGGCATATAATAAAATACCTGGCTTGTGTGTCTTTTTATGGGCTTATTAGAACTTTAATTCCAATAACACTATCCTGCTGGAGGCACTGTCATGCCCTCCATGCCCACTGGACCTGCTCTACAGAGACCCATACCACCTGCACAGGTCACTGGTCAGGTTCCCATGGTCTCTACTTCCTGTTGTGCCAGGCAGGTGGGGGCTTCTGGGCACAGAGCCCAGGCCAGCGGCAGAGGGGCAGATGGATACCAGCAGTCCACCCTGAGGAAGACAATGTGTGTGGATGCTGGCCAGGTCCCGGAAGGATGGTGCAGACCAGACATGCAAGTGTGTGTGCTCCCTGGCCTCAGGCCTCGGTGATTGGCTGCAGTGCCTAGCAGACTGCCTTCTGGTATCTATCCCTGTCTTCAACTAGGTATGGACCCACCAAAAGTAAAGCATCTCTTGCTGTAGCTGCATCTCGGCCATCACTGGAGAGCTTGTTCTCACTGGCCTGGGCTGTGAACTGGCCACACTTGGAGGAAAGCCTGCTGGTCAAGTGCCTCTACCTGACAGCAGGTGCATTGAGTAGCTTCTCAAAACTCCTGAAGCAGCCATGCCCACCACCCAGGCAATAGCCTGAATGTCCACACATTTCCCCCGTCCCACTACCCCAAGAGGCATAAGAGGAAGTCTAGAAAGCCTCTGGCTGCAGCATCCAGTAAGGGGAGCCCACCATGTCTGCCGTCCGCTCAGGGTCCTTCCTTCAGGGCACTGAGATGATCTTGTGCAGCCTTCAGAACCACAGCTTTCCCCCTCACAGACACAGGAACTGCCCAGGAGGGCAGAATGGCTTTCCTCAGTAGGGAGGCCACCATACCATTTAGGTTCTCTGTCCACGTCTCTAACATGGTGCCAACGACACCCTGGGGTGTCCCTTCACACCACCACAGAGCCTCTGGGAAAGGTTAGCTCCCTTTGTTTGTAGGAGAGGCTGAGGGAGACGCTGTTCTCTTTGGTGGTTCCCAAATGCTCATGGGATCCTGATGTGTGTTCATACACAGAGGGGTGTGATGGCTCCTCCTGTACTGTCACAGGGATCATAGCACATATATGCACACATGTGTATCATACACATAAATATCAACAGGTGTGCACAGACATGAACATCACATGTGTTTCTACAGCACATATTAAAAACACATCTATACATGTGAACTTGCATACACACGTGTACAAATATATGTGGTTTATATCGGAGTGTAGACACACCACATGTCCATATATGCTTATATGCCACATACATATATCCATGTTCACACACATAAACATAACTACTACAGACTCGTGTACACACATGTTCAAAATGTGTATGTTTGCCACAGGAATTCATACACACATACACATATACACATAAGCACAAATGTGCAACATGTGCATATGCTCCACGTCCCTTTATATCTGCACCCTACATCCATGTAGCATGCACGTGCTCATACGTGTGTATATCGGTGCTCACATGGATATCATGTATTCAGCCTGTGCACACAAAGCACACACACTCATACAAAGTATACGCTCAGATATGTACCGTATATATTTATACAGTGTGCTCCTAGACCCACGTGGCAGTTCATTCGCACACATAATCACATTTAAATTCATGTGTACATGTTCACATATATAAACATTTGGACAAGCACCCACACGCACACAAATTTATGCAAAATATATAAAACACACGTGTGCGTATACCGCACATATTCACATTAAACATGCTGCTCACAACCATGCAGCAGTGCAGCATGTACCTTCATGCACATTATATGCTTATACACACATAGTCACATATTCACTTGCATTCAACCCAGGCATACAGACCACACACAATCATACAAAATACACACATGTAACCCTGATTCACATACACATACACCCATGTATCACAACCAGCACACACATATACATTAATATACATACATACATGTTCTCATGTGTAAGCATCTGGGCCATGAATACACACCACATGTTCATACAAAATACACATGCCATATACCACACACATTCATAATTCACACAATTACTAGTTCATAATTACACACATATATACATACATACATACATACATACATTTCACATCACCACACACATTTACATGCACCTAAGCCACCCATGTGTACACCACACATTCACACACATGTATGTGTATACAGGAAACACATGTGCCTATTTCACACATATCACATACACACTGATCTCCATATGTCACACTTCACTGGCCCCAAGCTAAGGGCTCGCCAACCTCTGTGAGCTCCGAGACTGGGCTTCCTCTCGGCTTGCACGTGGAAGCCGTGTGACTGTTGGCTGCATGAATGAATGAAGGGATGAATGAATGAATGCAGCATGTAAAGCCCTGCAGGCAACAGGAGAGACACAGACAATGAGCGTGGGAGAGGGGCAGGTAGGGAGAAAGCAAAGAGCTACACTTCCTGTGGACATTACCAGGAGTCTATCTGTTGGCATTAAAAGTCACTCGGGGTGCCAGCAAGTGTCCCCTGATGACGTGGCTCCATCAGCAGATTCCAAAGATGTAGGGCCAGACAACATCCTCACAGCAGGCCATACGCTGACGTCACCAGGTGCACCCCTTATCTGATACCACGAGATGGGGCTCCTGGCACCAGGCCACCTTAGCGGCATGTTAGACCTTGCTGCCAATGTTAAAGCTCAGCACACCTGCTTTGAGCTTTTAGACACACCTGGAACTCACTGCCTATTGTACCTCTTGCCTAGAATGTCCCATGTGGGCAGGAGGAATGGTGTTGGTGTCCTTATGTGTTCCTCCAGTGGGTCCCAGAAGGACAGGCCTACCAATAAGTAGCCGGTTGGCTCCTATCCACCCATCTCTAGACTCTGAGTTTCCCTTTTTTTAAGAAAAAGAAAATAACAAGTTTTGGTGGTAAGAAATTGGAGCCCTCTTACATAGCTGGTGGGGGTTTAGGACTGTGAAAAGGACTAATTTTGTATTAGACTAACTTCACCTCAGTAAATAAAAATAATGAAACCATTAATAACAGAAGAATTCACTATTGAAAGAGGCCACTAACTCAAGGGAAATTATGATATTTCTATCAGCTGTGGGCTTACCTGTTTTTATAATTAGGGTTATTATTATTACTGTTGTTGTTGTTGTTGTTGTTGTTATTATTATTATTATTATTATTATTATTATTATTATTATTATTTAGATAAGTTTGGTGTTGATTCAACCAAGCTCTGGGAATCTCGCTGGCTACATACCTCTTACTAATAGACTGCCATAGACACTTCCTGTGATCTAGTGCCTCCTAGAGGGCCACATCAGATCCTGTGATCTGGATATCTTTGAATTTGTGGGGGTCTTGGGTTCCTGGGTGGCCCTGGAAATTGACCTGAGCCCAGGTTACCTCAGTCACTTCCTCCCTGCCCAGACTGAGAGGCTCTTAACGTTTTCTGGGTAATGCTTCCTGATGCTTTCACCTGGCGGACCAGCCTCCCCACCTGCACAGCTCAGAGCCACAAGGGGCTCTGGATCTGTGATGTCATCTTCTGTCCCCCTCTGTCAAGGGATGTCTCCTATGGCCAGAGACTATGTAGCCCCAGCTGTGCTATAGGTCATGGCCTGGTGTGCCACTGCAGTCCCAGCAGGCACTGCTGTGAATCCTAGCATGGGCTAGGAGGCGGTGCCCTGGGAACCTTATTTTACAGGTGAGGAAATGGGACTCAGACAGAAACAGCTCTTGCTGAGGTCTCCAAGGAGACAGGATGGGACACAGTACACTGACAGCATCCTCATTGTGCCAAGCCCAGGTAGTGCCTCGTCACCTGAGCCACCAGGGTCCAGGAGGAAAGGTGTGGCTTTGCTTTGGGTCCTGACCTCTAGCCCAGGCCTGCGTCATGTTACATAAATGAATGAACATTGTCCCTTTCTTACCAGGGAAACCCCTGAGCGCAGGGTCCTCTCACAAGCTCTGGGGAGGTTCCCTTCCCTCTCCCCTAAATTCTAGAATTGGTATCAGCATCCAGTTGACATCCAGTAATATCTTTCCCTCCTCCCTTTTCCCTCCTCCTTTCTCCCTCCTCCCTTTTCCCTCCTCCCTTCTCCCTCTTCCCTCTCCCTCCTCCCTTTCCCCTCCTCCCTTTTCCCTCCTTCTTTCTCCCTCCTCCCTTCTCCCTCCTCCCTTTTCCCTCCCCCCTTTTTCCTCCTATCCCCCACCCCCATGTCCCCTGTCCTGAGAGATCTCCCTACTTCTCCCCACGGTGAACTCAGGGCCCAGTGTTGGATTTTGACTGAGTTATCCTGTCTCTTTCTGGCTCCCCAATCGGATTGCTTGCTTCTGCAAAAGAAGGCAACACTGACTTTGGGAGCATTGGCTGGCCCAGAATTCATCAGCTGGAAGCACATGCCTCAATCTTCCCTCCCTATCCTTCAATGAAACCTTCATTGAACAACGGAGGCAGATCTCCAAGGCTCTGTCCAATAGTGGGATGACTTACTTGTTCACCCAGAGCATTTGTGTGGTTTGCAGCTGCTTTTACTAAAGACAAGTAGATACACTCTACTCTGACTCAGGCAAGAGGAGTGGGCCTGGACTCTACCTCCTGGAAGTTCATAAAACCTGCATCCCTCCTTACACCCGACACATAGAGCCTACATTTCTTTGTATCCCTCTATGTTCGGACACAGTAGTGATGGCTGCATGATATCAGCCTTTCCCCTTGAGGGCAAGCTCCTTAAGCGAAAAATGGGCTCCTGGATGTGGTAAGTGGGACTTTAATCACACTTCCATGAAGTCTGTCCAATGGCCATCAGGAGAAAGGATGGAAGTTGGTCAGATAGATAGCTCAGTGGGTTAAAATGTACCACTGCCAAGCATGACGTCCTGCATTTGATGCCTGGAACCAACACGCACAGACACACACACAGACACACGAAACATTCATGATAGATAGATAGATAGATAGATAGATAGATGGATGGATGGATGGTGGGTCAGTGGGTGGGTGGATGGATGGGTGGATGGATGGATAGATAGACAGACAGACAGGCAAGACAGATATTTTTAAAGGAAGATAGGATGGGAAGGCAAAGCAGTTTGCAGGTGCGCAGGGGCCCTGGGCACCATCATGCATGGTCTCTGTGCCCTGGCGTGTCTCCATTCCCAGTGGTTGGATGTAAAATGGGATTTCATGAAGAGAAGAGTGAGAGCAAGAAGATGAGAAGCATATCCTCAGTGCTCCAGAGACGCTATCACAGACAGGCACGGGTGCTGTAGCAGACTTCAGAGGTTGACTGTCCCGGGCAGAATGGGGACACCCAGTCAGAGATGCAGGTAGGATCTGGGCGTTTCAACCCTGTGCTGACTCTGACTCCATTTCTGAGGTAGGCAGAGCTGGGGAGAAGGCATGAGTCTGTGTTTCTCCCCCTATCTCTATCCTTGAGATAAAGGGATAAAAACATAGCTTCTAACATGGTTCCAACCCAAAGATGTTTGTGTGACCGAATGGGTACAAGACCAGAGGGGAAGACCACCCAATGTCCAATGGAGAAGTGAGCCATGGAATTGTCTCTTAAGGAGAGGTGCAAGGCAATGACAAAGGGGCAAAGAGTGTATGTGAGCGAACCTCCATGTACACACAGCCAGATGTAGAGGACATGATTCCACTTCTAGAACAGGAAAGCAGAAGCCACAGTTGCATTGGGAGTCGAGTGTATAGAGACCAGGAAGCGAATGAAGAAGCTTCTGGATTGGGGTTAGGGTCTGCATCCAGTGGGGTGCAAGCTGCATAGGTGCATGGACTTATAGGTTTGAGTGTAGGGGGTGGGTATGTTGATTTTTACCTTAAAAGAAAGATAAAAGGTTTGTAAACACATGTAGAGTCCTGGTTACTAAAAAGCAGGCTGCTGCATCCCGGAGAGTGTAGTGTCTGTAGCTGACTTTTGCTTGCATCAATGATAATAAACACAGTTGATAAACACTGAGGGAGATGAGCCCACTGTGACCAGGCAAGCAGAGAAAGGGTAGCCCACCAGGGCTGCTGGGGATACAGCAGCCACCCCAGTGACTTCTCTGTGTCTCAGGAAAAATTTGCTACGAAGTGCTGGTGGGAAAACAGTCACAGAATAAACACACAGTGGGCTCTTTCCAGAAACACACAGTGGTTCTGGGAAATAGGCTGGTGTGGCAAGCAGGCTGGTGTGGATCAGCTACTTTGTGCCCTTCTCTGTTGGTTGGTGGAAAACTCAGTTTCCACCAGCAAGGCTTTATAGAGTCCAGGCTAGGTTTCAGGACCAGAGGAGGAGCTGGGCAGTGCAGCCTACACACCCTACGAGGTTCATCCTCTAGTTTGCAAAAGGGTGGTGACAACCTTCCCAGCAGAGAGCCTCCTGGGAAGGTCTGGTAGGCTGTAAGCCAACCATCAGTTCTCAGCAGCAACTGGGCCTGCAAAACCAGAGCAGAGGGTCCGCTCTCAAAGATGAGGAATGAGATCTTGCTTCCTGATAGATGATAGACAGACTGCCTGTGCCAAGCTCCAGGGAGGAATGTGGTCAGGCTCCGAGGAAAGAGGGCCCAGCTGCAATCACTCTCAGCAAGTAATGAGCATCCTCTGGGATGCAGGAAGATCAGAGGACATCCTGGTGGAAGGGGTCCTTTTAGATTACAGAGCGAATGAGAGGCCTTTAGGACCACAGCCAGGTCCGAAGGTCCATTGTATCCTCTCTCTGCTATGGATGGCCAGTGAGAACAGCTCTTACTGAAGATGTGGCAGGGTCAAACTTCTTGGAGAAATGTTCCGATTTGGGGCTCTTGGAGCTGGGAGAGGTCACAGACCAACCAGCGCAGTGCCAGGTATCCACTGACCTGTGGTTAACTCTAAACATGTGCTCCAAGGCCAGACCGCAAAGCCTGGTGGAGCCAACACCTGCCATCTGATTGCCCCTTCTAATATCTTGTTGATGACGCGCGCGCCGGATGAAGCCTAAAGCCCCTTAAGCAACCCCCAGGCCTCCGGGCGGTGCTTCTGTTCATTGGAACCGCCCACCGCCGTGTGGCTCCTCCTTTCTCCACCTCTCTGGGCCACGCCCATCACAAGAGCCCTCCCACTTCTTTCTTCGTGTGCTCCTCGTTAATCCCCGTCAGCTGCAAGCAAACAAACTCACCGCTCCATTTATTTCACGAGCCTCCCGATTTAATTAGGTTTTCCAGGTTTTCGCCTGTCCTGGGCCAATCAGTCCTTAAAACGGTGGAGAATTCATTTCCAGCTGCTGTCAGAAGGCGGCTCTCCTCAGTTAGAAAAATAATTAACCCATCATCACACATCGGGGGTAATGAATCTGTGTTTTCCGTTTGCTAGCAGGTCATTTGTATCCCTCCATACCGGCAAAGGAGGTGCGAACCAACTTCCAGCATCTGTGGCTCCCCTCACCCCTTCACCCCTCTCTGGGGAGCCCTTCCCCCTCTTGGCTGGGGTGGGGTCGGGACAGCAGGCTCTGAGGACCTGAGTCTCTCTTTGGTTCCTGGTGCCCAGCCCACAGAGGTCCCTTGCTTCTGCTCCCCAAACTACTTTCTGGAGTCCATAGAAGGTGTGACACTTGGGGTAGCTGTTGTAGGGTCCTGTGGCGCCTCCACCCGTGGCCTCACCTCTAGGCTTACAGCAGTAGCTTCCCTCACATTCTGGAACCAGAAAGCCAGGAACGAGCTTTCCGATGTACCCCACCGCCCCCCCCCCCGACCCTCTGGCTCCTTTTTGCCCTGTGGCCCCCAGTCTTCCTTGGGGTTCTTTGACTTGTAGACACCTCGCTTCAGCGTCTGCCTCGGTTACCCCACAGCCTTGCCTCAGCTTCATGGCAGCACCTTAATCCTTACCACCTCTGCTTCCCACACCTCCGGTTACGGTGGGTCTGAAACTATGAAGCAGAAAATTTCAGAAATAAACCATTCATAATTTCCAAGTAATTCTTATTATGATGTACCATCAGAATTGCTCCCTTTTATTAGCTACTTATTGTTGGTTATCATCTCTTACTGAGATTAATTTGTAGATCAAACCCCATCACAGGTGCGAACAGGAAAATCTCGTGAAAATGTGGCAAGTTTAGTGTTACACTGTATCTCAGCCATCCACCATGGGTCTTGGATATGACCCCATCCGATGGGCATCCTGGGTCATGTCCCCATGGATAAGGGAATGACCACATTTCTGTGAAGTCTTTCTAGATCAGGTCTGGCCGTCAGTGCTAGAGGAGCCAATTAGAACCCATCATGGGCAGTTTGCCCTTCGGGATGGGTCCCCCTCCCCCACAGTCTGCCCTGTGCCCCAGAGTGTAGTGGGGGAGGTCGGCAATGGGGAGGTCAGCAGGCTGTGGCTGTAACTGCTGTGTCCTGGCTGTTCATCTGTAATGCTGTCTGCCATGGTTCAGCATGGATGGTACTGGGATGGGAGAGCTAGAATAAATAGTCTGTTGGGGTGTCCCACCCTTTAAAGGAAACTGAGGTCTCGTCTCCCAATCTATCCCTTCCCGTGTGCACCCAAACACGATATCTCAGCTGGGACACACCAGAATGTAAAATCAGATGTTTGCATTTGAGGTCCTCTCATGGTCGTATTATTGACTCACTGGCTGGCTGACTGGTTAGTCGATTGATTGATTGATTGATTAATTGATTGACTGATTGGTGTTTGAGCTCATGGTGTGTGAAGGAGTCTCTCCTTTAGGCTGATTCTGCTGTCTCTCTTGGGGTAGGAGTTGGCCTCTTTGAAGACTGTATTACCCATCTCTCACCACATGGTGGCGCCCACAAGCAGCCAATGAGCGATGGCTGGGTACCAAAATGTTGGGAGTGATTGGGATCCTGCTGAACCTTCCAGCAGTAGAAAAAACGTCCTCAAGTGCTTATCTTTCTGCTCACTCTGCCACTTCAAAAGTCACCTCCCGCCACGCACCATCGTCATCCTAAAAGGGTTCGGGGGCTGCCTGCTGTGTGTAGCTTCTCTTTGGAGGGCTTTGGCCTGTGATTTCAAACTTGAACATGCTCCAACCTCTCTTTCAAGAACTCAGGGGCTTTGTCCGTGTCTCCTGTGTGTCTTCTGTTGTGGCATTGTGTGTTCATTTGCCTCTACTTTGGCGTTGGACATGTGTCTACATGCTTCCCTTTATAGAATGGGAAAGCGATGGTCCTGGGGAAGGCTTGCCCGGTACTCTCTGACTGCTCGGGCCTCACCCTTCACCACAAGCCATGATCTCTGACTGTGGTATGGGCACTGAGCCTGGGACAGGGCACAGCCCTCAGAACACCTCTCCATCTCCATGAAGTTACCGGACAGGGTCACTTACACATGTCATTGACACACGTGTGCGTGACGTATTGGGTGATACCCAGCACACAGTAGGCTCCCAGGAAGTGCGGTTCCTAGAAGCAGTGAAGTGGTGTGGGCACGTGGGCATATGCTGCTTCTCCCAGCAGAGACTGGCCGGTCCTTAAGGTGTGGTTCCTAGGGATCAAGACATCTCCTCAAGCCAGAACCTCACTACATTTCTGGCAGAGGCCCCATGTTTTCCTAGGTCTCTATGTATCCCAGATCTCTAGATCCCCCTAGCTTCACCCACCACCACATCCCATCCTGGGGAAGCAGAGTGCAGACTCAGGGATACTTTCCACTTGCAAAATCCAGCTCCTGTAATCATCCAGTTCTGCATACATTGGTACCCTACTGGTGCCAGGGGAGCCAGGACAGAGAGGCAGCACCCTCTCTCTTCTCCTCCCTTTCCCCCCTTCTTCCCCTCTTCCCCCCTCTCCTCCCCTCTCCTCTCCTCTTTTCTCTACCCCATCTTTACCCTCAGATGGTCCCAGGTGTTCTCTGTTGCTGTGATAAACACCCAAAAGCACGACCCAAAGCAAGCAAGGAAGGAAAGGGTTTACTTCAGCTTACTTCTCACAAAATCTCGAAGACAGGTCAGGGCAAGAGCTTAAGGCAGGGGCTGAGGCTGGAGCCAGCGGAGGGGTCAGCTTACTGCCTTGTGCAACCTGCATTTTCCTACACCCCAAGATCACCTGCCCAAGGGTGGCCCACCCACTGTGGGCGGGGCCCTACCTGCCAATCATCAATGGAGGAAATTCCCCAGAGGCTGATCTGATACGGCATTTCCTCAGTTGATGTTCTCTTAGACAACTTTAGCTTGTGTCAAGTTTACAAAAACTTAACCAGGATACCTCCAGCTCCCTGTTCTCCCCTCCCCCCCCCCCCCCCAGCTATGCTCTAAGTAGCTCTCTGCTGCCCCCACTTGACTCAGCATCTCCAGATGCGTAGACCCTACAACCAGAATCAAGAAGAATGAGATCCAGGCAATGTCCCTCTGGGAGGGGATGGCTGGCAGTGTTCACTCAGGACTCAGCTTCTCTCCGGGCTTCTCAGAGCTGGTTCGTGTTCATCACTAGCTGGGGATGGACACAGAGCATGGTTCTGGAACTTTCCAAGGATTTGCCATTGCTGGGTCATTGAGCTGGCAGGGGTTGGCACGTTCGGCTCTACTCATTGAGAAAGAGCAGGAGTTGTCATCTTTGAGGTGAAGACAGTGTGACATCTGGTGACAACACTTGAGGCTGGAAATAAAACAGGCCAGCAGCCAACCTGACCCTCCGATCTCTGGAAAGTCGTGGCTCAGCCAAGCCTGTGTGAGGCTCTGACGTGGCTCTGCTGTGACAGCCTGGTCTGTCAATCAGCCCAGTGAATGTCTGTGGGCATGACATTTCTAATGTTGATTCTTGAGGATGTTCTAGAAAGTTCTTCTCAGCTCTGAAGTTTTGTCTTCTCTTTGTAGCACCTGCTAAAATCTCACCTCCTTCCTCAAACTTGTGTGTGGTGTTGTGTGGTCCATGACCCTTCCCAGGTTCTCATCTGAACACCAGCATGAAGCTCCCGGCTCCTTGCATTGCTTTTCTTGGATTTGTCTCCCTTGACTTCACACTGCCT
>JADRCH010000053.1:6554311-6581811 GCA_019843965.1 Rhynchomys soricoides | reverse complement strand
CAGCGAGGTTCACAACTAAAATGATTAAAGGTCCTAGCTGCTAGGAAGAACCAGGAGAAGGCTCTCCCCAGGCCTGGAAGGAGATTAAGGTGGGTCAGGTGATGGCAGCTATCAAATAAGTGGAGAGAGAAATAAGCAGAGTTCAGAGACCTACTGGAAGCTCTGCTTAGGCAGAGGCTCTGGCAGCTGCAGGGCACCTGGCAGGAGATGCCATCCAGAGGGGGCTGCTGGTCACCTACCACTGTGTATTTGCCATGAGGCTCGTCTGAGGACACTAGCTGGCCTAGTGTGAGCATGCTGGGGCAGCAGAGCTGCAGGTGGGAAGGAGTGTGTTCACCTACCCGCTGGGCCAGCAGGGGCAGGGCACTTGCAGTCAGCATAAATCTGCAGGTCTGAAGGGAAGAATCTGTAAAATAAATCTCTTTGAAAAGTGCTTAGCTTTGGTGGCTAGGGAAGGAGTGCAGGCAGAGCTGGATCTAGCAGAAACTGGTTCACTGCGGTATGAGGCAGGACCACTGGCTCCCTGAGCTAGGAGCCACCTAGGGAGCTCTCTGATACCTTGAACTCCACTTGGCTATGGCTGTGTCTGAATGCTTTGAAGATTCTGGAAGGATCCTGTCAGAATGCAGTATGACATTCTAAGCCCAGCTGATGGCAGAGCCCCCTGGTCGTCACCTTATATGGGAGCCTTGGGTCTGAGAAGGCTGTGTGGTCAGGATGCCTACTAACATACACACACACTTATGAACGTGTGTGTATGCATGAATGCATGTCCACACCTTGTATCATTTACGCAGTGTGTGTACCCATGCACACAATGTGTATAGGAGTATGTGTGTGTACTTACCACACGGTGTATCCTGTGGAGTGTGCATGCACGCACTTGTATAGGCCATATGCAAATATGTGCCTACTGCATGGAACACACACTGAGTATATGCACACATGTGCACACACACACTGCATAGAGCACAATGAGTATATATGTACATGTGTGTACACACTGCATGTAGCATACACATGGAGTATACATGCACATATGTGTACATACTTGCATAGAACACTGATGCAGTGGAATGTATATGAACAAAACACACACTCTGCACAGTCATCCATATGGTGTGCATATGTGTATACATATGTGGAATGTACACCCGTGCACACGGACACACGCTATACATACCTAGACTCGTGGTACAGCACATACTTGCAAACACATAGAGACAAGCACATACACATGCATGCATGTAGGTCAGTGGGGTAAAAGTTAGCAGGCAGATCAGTCCTTACCCCCCAAGTGCCTGGTCACCCTTGGCCAGTGTCTGACTGAGTGTATAGCACAAGGGTAGCTGTGAACCCAGATAGATGCATATCCCCTGTAGGCCTTGGCTCTGCCACCTAGACCCCGAAATCTGCATGCTGTGACCCTGCCCAACTGAGTTGGTGCACTGTGGGTATAGGCAAAGTTGTAGCTGGCGGAAAGCAGGGTGGTGTTCCGGGGTTCTAACGGTGTGTGTCTGGATTGGGCTTGCTGCCCTGTGTTCTGACTTATGCCTGTGGGTTGCTGGCAATGGCTGAGGGTACTGACAGTTCACCCAGGACACTTTGTGGGCTGTGCCAACTTATACAGGGACAGAGTTTATTACTGAAGCAGCCGGATGAGTAGAGGTCTCAGCCTGTGAATGAGGTGAGAGAAATAGGTCAAGAAATCGTAAAAATGAATCTTGCGAATCAGGAATTTTGCTTCTACCCGTTCTTTTGCTCACCCGTCCCTCCACCTGCTTGCCCACCTTTCCTGCAGCCCACCCTTCCACCCACCCATCCCTCTGCCTGCCCACCTGCTAGCTCTAATGTCCTTTCTTTCCAAGAAGATGACAGCCAAGCTTGGGCTTCTGCCATGTCGCCAATGAACACGGCACTCTCACCTGCCAGGATTGGTAGAGAGAACTCGGCCATCTTTTAAGGAGAGAAATGGGATTCTGAGGGGGAGGGGCTGGACCCAGAGCCGCAGCAAGCAGTGAAGCCTCAGGATAGGTACAGACCCTGGAGAGGGGCAGGGGCTCCTCCATAGGGAGCTTGTGAGGAAGACACACCCCAGGTCCTCTCTCCACTAATTCCCAGTTATGGTGCCTGCCACTCATCTGGGGAACATCACAGGCTCTAACGTTGCATGAACCCCAGCTCAGCCTCTCTCTGGCCGCTGGCCAAGTGAATAGTTTTGGATTTTGTCAGTGACAAGGAATGATAGAATGTACCTCGGAGATTAGCAGAGAGCTCCCTGTGGACAGGTCAGCAGAATGAGTGACACAGTGTGGCTCACTAGTGTTCTGGATGGGTGTGTGTGAAAGTGAGCCATGGCTAGCAGGTCTGTTCACCATGACCCTACCTGCCCTGGCTGGACAAAGTCACAGTCTCTGTGAGGCTTTTTGACTATCCTTCCTTTTCCTCCAGGTGTCATGAGCTCCTCTCTTTCTTCCTGCAGTGACCTTACATGTTATTCCCAGCTGCTGAGGAGCTGATTGTAGACACAGGTCCTGACACATGCTTTGTGCCCTCCATGTTTTTTCTGCAGGCTGTGGTTTGGCCCACTGAGTACATGGCACTGGGCTTAATCCCATTGCCACCCCTGCCTGCTATCGGGGCTCAGGATAGCTCCCCTCTCAGTACTCATGTGTTTTCCATTCGGGGCAAGTTATTGATGTCTGAACCACAAGCACCAGCACAGCGGGCATCCCTGGCCCTTGGGGAGTATACAGGGCCTGAAGGTATTTATCCTAGCGCAGGGCCCCTGGGCCAGGGAAGGGGAGCCTATAGGTTCCTGGGATGTGCTGTGGCCTTGCTCCATTCCCTTGAGATGCTGGCGATGTAGCTGGTGAACAACTGGGCATAACCAGCTCCTATTCTGTCTCAAAATGTGTCCAGAACAGCTGTAGGCCACCATTGGCCACCATTCTTGGTGAGGAGAGAAAAACAACACCCTGATACTCAGCATGCGAAGCTTCCACACGCTGTTACAGGTTGTAGTTGATAGTGCAGCCATCAGGGCATGGTATGTGATGCTGAGGCCATGCTGGGCCCAGTCCCCTGTAGGACCAGTTGCTGTTCTTTTGTTCCTGGAACAGGCAGGCCCAGGGTGAGCCTGAGGAGGAAGTGTGCAGAGCCCCTGCCCTTCAGTTCTTTTGCTAAAGCTCAGAAACCAGACTTTCTGACTCCACAGAGGGAGTGAAGCTGAGGGCAGACACAAACCTTGGGGTCACACAGTCCCTGCTGCTGGTACTCTGTCTGGTCTTCCTTCACAAACACTCTTTGGAGCTAGAAACACTAATGGCTGGTGGACCGTACTGCTTCAAGCAGAGAATGCTGCTTAGAGCTGGGTGTGTCCCCATGGCCAGTGAGTGGATGCTCCCCCCCTCCACAAACCCACAGTCAGTCCTGCTGAAGCTATCACTCAGGAGGGTGGTCCCGTTTGGTCGCTCCACCTGCCTGGGGTCCCCAAGCAAAGGTTCCCTGAGGCTCAAAGACCCTCTCTGCTCCCCATTGTCCCTCCAAGTAATGCTTCCCTTCCCTGGACCATCAGGCCTTGACCACACCCATCCTCTAAGAGTTGCCCTCAAGGTGGCCTGTCCTTGTTGCTATGGAGAACTTGATAAGGCCTGATTTGCCATGGGAGTACGGTGTGACTTGAGCAGGCTCACGTTAATCCCGTGTCCTGCTCTGGGTGTGGACTGAGGTGTCATCCTAGCTGCTGGGCAGGAGGTGTTCACCCCACTCTCCTCGTGAGACCTCCATTCTCCTAACTGTCCACACAAGGATGCCACACCTCTGAGGAGGTGAGGAGGCTGGGATCCACAGTTGACTCATAAGCCAGTCTCTGTCTGCTGGGGCTCAGGAAGAGGCCCAGAGCAGCCTGAGTGTCCTTTGAGGATGGAGATGAGAGTGGGGCTGAGACCCTGGGTCTATAGCACCCCTGGGTGACAAAGCTTCATTCTTGCTGACTTTCTTACCACAAATTGTGTTTTCTTGTTGGATACCTGCAAAAACTCCCAATAAACACTAGATTGCTGTGCTAATCCCCCATCCCCCCAAAAAATACCTTTCAGGACTGGGAAGGAGCTAGCCACCTGGAGAGGGGTGCCCCAGGGAGCTGTATCCCTTTGATGGGTGCGCATGCCGGAGCACACCTGTGGAAGTCAGAGAACAGCTTTCTTCTTCCACCATGTGGGCTTTAAGGATCAAACACAGGTCGTTAGGCTTGGTGACAGTGCTTTTACCTGCTGACCCCTCTCACCAATGAAATTTAACCAACAGCAATTAATTCCTTGTTAAGAAAGCCCGAGGTTTGGTGCTGGGAGGAAGAGAATCTGTCTAAACCTTTGATCAAACAGTTGTGTATGCGCACTGTGGTGGCTGGGGGAGCAGGGAATGGAGTCTCTACACCTTCCTTTGAGGTGGCTGCCTTAGGCTTTCTGGACAGCAGCTCTCTCAACTGGGCAAGCAGAGCTTTGGTGACAAGGAGGGTGAGAAAGAGAGAGTCGCTGGGGACTCTGTGACCCATCTGCTCCATGGCAGACAGTAGCAGACTGGGGAACCTGGGATCTGCTGAGGAGCACGACATTGAGCCCACAGAGTGCAACCCTGTGTGCACAGGAAAAGCAATTGAGTTACTTAGAAATGTGTACCATGGCCCGGACGGTAAAGCTTCTCTTCGCCAGTATGGCTTCCCCAGCCACTCAGATCAGCCTCATGCTAAAGACTTCTGCCTGGGCTTCCAACATTCCCAACTTAGTGCTTTCTGGGGAATGTCCCAGCAACATGTGGGTTCTAGGATTGGGGGCGGGGGGGACTCGGGTAGCATGGTTGTTGCCAGAGAACCCCAGGACAAGGCTTCTGACAGGCGTTTGCACGGATGCCGTGCCAAGGTTAGCAGAGCAGGTGTGAAGGTGGCGTAGCAGGAGCGTCTGCTCATGCTGGTCTTGCCCAGGCTCCTGCTGGAAGCGTGCAGGAGGCAGGGTAGTGGAAGATCCATGGGCCAGCCAACCTTGGGAAAGATAAACTCTTTTGCAATGTCATATAAGAATGAAGCTTCTTAGTGACATCAGCGAAGCACAGTGTGTGAGTTTGGATGAACATGGCCTCCGGAGAATCATGTTTGAATAGTTGATCCCCAGCTGGTGGAACTGTTTGGGAAGGATTAGGAGGTGTGACCCGGGGTCACTGGGGTTGGACTTTGAGGTATCAAAAGACTCACATCATTCCCAGAACGCTCTCTGCTTTCCACTGCGGCTGGCTGTTCCTGCTGCCATCCAGGCCTTTGCTTTGCAGTTATGGACTTTAACCCTGTGAAATGGCAGACCCAAATGAACATTCTTATATTAGTTTCCTTGGTCATGGTGTTTTGTCACAACAATAGAACAGTAACTAGTACACACAAGAGGCTGAGTTCCCAGGACCCACGAGAAAGCCTACCACCTAGGTGACTGTTTTCTATCTGTGGTGTGTATCTGTGGGCCTGTTGTCCAGCATTTGTTCCCACTCATGGTTAGATATAGCATGCAACCTCAAAGGAACCAAATCTGTGCAGCCAGATGTGGCCAGGTGTGGCCAGATGACCTAGGAATCTATGTTTAAAAACGCAGGTAGATCTCTGGTTTTGCCGATCCCTATTATGTGTGAGTGGAATCCTTCTGGGATCTTTCTGGGTCTCTTTGGGAGCGTGCATTGGTGGCTACAGCTTCACAAACTGCTTGACAAAGTCCAATCAGGGCACAGAGAGGAGAGATGGCCTGCTAACCTGGGGAGGGGGTAAAGCTCGGAGGTGGGATGCTTTCCCAGCATGCCTTTTCCTCTGGGTTCAACCCTCAGCTCTGCAAAATGGAAGAGAACTAAAGAGAAGAGGCAAAAAAAAAAAAAAAAAGAAAAAGAAAAGAAAATATCCTGAGTGAGGTAATGCAGTAGAAGAGGCAAGGGATCCTTGGAGTCTAGGGAGGGAGAAGAGAAATCCGGAGAAATCTGGACAGGAAGTAAGCAAGAGCTGCCTGGGAGAGATTTCTGATTGCCAGAAGACCTAAGAGTTTAGAAGCCAGGAAAGGGGAGCAACTCTCTAAGGACAGTCCTGGTCCCCTCCCCCACACCTTCCCGAGACCTCCATTTCCGTGTTGGGCCACATCTACATAATGCTTCCTGTTTACTCAAGTCACAAGCACCCCAAACCTGTGACAGCTGAAGAGACTGGAAGCCACAGACCGCCCCCTCTCAATCTCCAGAGCACACCCTAGACTGCCCCTCTCACAGGAGCGGCCACAAGCCCCACAGGGACTGAGGATCCCTTACAGCAAGTGGGCAGTGCACAGGAAATAAACACTGCTTCCTCAGACTCTGCTGAGATCCGCTGCAGTTTCCTTACCGACTGTGTGCATAGGGCTGAGTTATTTTGAACTTGATTTGTTTGTTGTTTGTTTTTTGTTTTGTTTTGTTTTGTTTTTGAGAGGGTCTCACGCTGACCTTGAACTCATGGTCTCATGGTCTCAGCTTCCTGAGTACTGAGCTCACAATCACACACCAGGGCACTGGCTTCTTTTTCCTTTCCACGTGGCTTCTGGAAATGCAGATTGCATGTGTATCTTGCATGATACTCCAGCTGGATATTGCCCGTCTCAAGGCAGATTCCCGTTGATAGTCATGGAGCCTAAGCGGCTGATGTGAAAGACAGATGTTCAGTAAGGGTCTTAAAACATGGCAGAGGTGGGAGGCAGGTGCCCTGGCACGTGGACAGAGATGGAGATATCAGTTCTTTGAAAGCCATATGGGGGGGGGGGGTGCAGCTCTCAACTGGGTCCTCTCTAACTTCCAACTGATAGATTCATTACCTCCCACCCCTGGCCTCCCTGCCACCCCTCCTCAGGGCACCAACACTTCCAGCTTTGGGAGGCCTAGGCTCTGTGCAGACCTCCGGCCGGTCCAGGGCAGGCAGCTTGGGCCCTGGTCAGCGAATCCGGAGGAAACTCTCATTGAGAATGCATGGCCTGTCGGGTGCCATCGCAGAAGCCTTGGATAAAGTGTTCCTATGAAGAAGATAATTGAAAATCAAAAAAGACTTTGTTAATTTGATTAGGCAGAGCCGTAGTTGAATTGTTCTTCATCAAAAGAGATTTAATTTTGACATGCAATTAAACCCTTCTGTTATAGGATCTGCCCCTTGTGCTGGGGAAGGGCTTGGCAGCCTGGGGCGGGGCTGCGAAGGGGAGGGGCGTGGGATTGGACCAACCGAAATGATGACAAATGAGGTCAGGGCGTGGCCGAGGAAGGGCTTATCCCAGGTTGTGATCAAGCAGAGCACCTCAAACTGACAGGATTTGAATACAGGGGAGAGGCAGGCCAGAGAGGCTTTCCAAGAAGAGGAAGGTCACTTCCAGGAATCTGAGAGGATGCAGAATCCTGTGACCTTAAAGACTTGCGTTTCCCAAGAGGGAAAATCTGGGGGCTTCTGGTTTTGTGACTTGGGGTGGCTTTCTGGGAACATGAAACCATGTCCGGTCTGGGCCTGGAAAACGCTGTGTGGATCTGCGCTGTGGGGGCTGAACCTGAAAGGCTGAGGGCAGGGTAGCAGGGAGCCAGTGTGGCCTAGGGCAGCTGGTGTGAGGCTAGTCATGCCCGATGTGAGTGGGGCTAGCCTAGGACAGCTGGTGTGAAGCTAGCCATGCCGGATGAGAGTGGGGCTAGCCTAGGACAGCTGGTGTGAGGCTAGCCGTGCCCGATGAGAGTGGGGATAGCTAGAAAGGCTCTAGAACTGTGTGGACCACTGGGACAGGTGTGAAGACAGGGCCACACAAAGCCTTTTCAAGTGAGCTTCATGGCAGAGCGGGCAGAAGAGATACAGCTGTACTCCTAATGGGAGATTTGTCAGCTCCAAGAGGTGGGCAGGGCCGTTCTGTGCAGGTCACCATGTGCTAGAGAGCCTGGCAGTTCAAAGTCGTCGGAGAGGGGACATCAGTTAGGTTGAGATGCTTCCTTTGGGTTAAAAACAACCCCCACTCCTGCCCTCACCCCCACTTCCACCCCTCACCCCCACTCCCAACCCCATGAACTTCAGGGCTCCTTCTGAGGCATGGGCAGCCTGGAGAAGGTCCCCTGGGCCCTGAGCCATGTCACAGGCTTCCCAGCCCCTTCACACTTTCCTCATAGGCTGTGCTATGGTAAGGACAGTTCAAGATTACTGCCAATGCTCCAGCAGGGCGAGGGTTATGCCCGGCATGGCAGAGATCGATGTTCTGTAATTAGTAATTAGTAAATGTTTTCTAGACCCATCTTAGAAGTCTGGGTCACTGTGCAAATAGCTACATTTGCTCAACAACCCAGCCTGGACCCGAAGGGCCTCAAGACAGAGGGTGCGGAGGTCGAGCAGCTCCCAGGCCCCGCACAGCTCCTGGTGGACCCCCGGCCCCACCCTGCCTGTCCATGAGGGAGTAGGCCCAGTCCCCCGAGCTCTCCCACCAGCCACCAGCAGCTTCCTAATGCTCCCTGTCTTGACACTCTCCCCCTGCTTGCTCTGAGGGGAGAGGTTATAGGCATGGGCAGGCCAGGAAACCCCCTGACTTAATAGTGACCCCTCACTGAGGGATCCCTTAGGGCTTCTCTCTTCCTGGCGCACTCACAGGGGCTGCCCCTCCCCCTCCCCCATTGCCTTCCCAACCACTGTGGTGCTGGGGATGAACTGGATCTGCAGTCCTATAGGTGGAGAAGCTCGCTTTCTGAGGAAGAGATGCTTTCAAAGTTCTTGTGCTTGTGGAGGCTGGGAGAGTGGACATGTGAATCCGGGCCATTTTAGACACCTTGTATAGAGTAATTTAATGTTATATATCAACACTTTAACAACACTTAGAAGTTCATGAACTTATTCTGATCGATCGATCTCTCTCTCTTTTAAAAAAAGGTTTAGAGAGATGATTCTGTGGACACTGTGTACTGCAGAAGCCCAGGTCCCTGACACTCTCATAGAAATCAGCCTTGGTGGCTTGTAACCTCAAAGCTGAGAGCTGGAAACCGGGATTCCAGAGACACTGGCAGCCAGCCTAGCCAATCAGTGAGCTCTGAGACTCACAGATTGGGGGTGGGGGCACCAGCTCAGCACTAGGTTCAGGGAGAGACCATGTCTCAAAACTTAAGTGGAAGTGGAGGATGATGCCCGACTTTGCCCTCAGGCTTCCACAAGTGCATGCATAAGCAAGCTCACATGCACACATCATGCACACACATGCATTTACTCCCTCCTTCCACTCACAAAATAATTTCATAGGCTCTGGGCCTGGTGGAGATACACCCATCTCTCCCTTGGGAGGGCTGGCAATCCCTCAGTGACAGAGACAAATGCATTTCTGAATCCCTGTCCTGGTGGAAGGTGGTAACCTGAGACAGGCAGATCCATATGTGGTATGAACCCACAGAAGTGTGTGCTTTCCCTGAGGTGTTTTAGGGCGCAGAAGGGAGACAAGAGAGGAACTACACAGACCCACACTCCCTCTAGCATGCCGACCCTGAGCACTGGCAGCCCTTCCCTTCTGTGTGATCTCCATCTAGCCTGAAGCATCCTGATTGGTCGAGCAAAGTTGACCATCCCGCGCGACTGAAGTCAGTACTCTTCCAAGACGCAGCTCCATTTCCTATGGGGTCCCAGTCTCATCTGTGACATGGGCATCACTGCAGAGGGTGTCAGGGAGCAGAGAATGTTTGCTGAGCACATGTGTGCGTGTGGGAGCATATGAGTGGACATGTGGGTCTGTGTGCATGTGCAACTGTGAGAGTTCTGATTCAGCATTCATGTGCTTGCATATGTCCATGTCTGTCTGGGTGAAAGTGGGTATATCTGTTTACACACTCGTGTGTATATATGCACATGTCCGGACACACACACACATAAACTCAGCCAGGTGGTTTAGGCCCTGAGTGAAGCCTCTGAAAGAGCAAATGTTGGTTGCAAGATTTGACTGGCTGCAAGAACTCTCCTGCAGCCTCCTTAGACCTTCAGACCTCTGACCTCAGTTGGCAGCCCAGGAGAGAGGCTCGCACATCTGCCAGAATGGTGTGGAGAGGAACCCTGGGCTGGAGGTCAGAGGAGAGCACTGATGGAAAGATAATTTAGGAGATCTCCAAACCCCACCACTGGGTACCCAGGTGTCAAATGAGCCTGTGCTCAGCTGGTCTCATGATGAAGGGACAGGAGAGAAACCTTCTGTCCCCATCTGAGCCTCCTGCTAAGGCCAAGTGTTCCTCTTCCCACCTTGCAAGGAGACTGGCACAAGCACAGTGTCCAGGATGCAGCGCCCTTGATTTAATGTCCACGTCCCACTGAGGCACTCATGTCATCCGTGGCTGTATCTGATGGTGGTGCTCTGCTTCCTGGGGTCTTCTGGCTGGCCACTCTGTGACTCCATGTTCCCCCAGGACCCCTAGAAAGAGAGTGCTGCCAGGGTCTCAGGAACCTCTCTTGCTTCTTCCCCGAACCCCATGGGGGCCACAGTGACCCCACGCATTAGTACAGGCACTAGGGACACAGTAGTAAAGGCAGACATCAGCCCAGAATGGTGGACACACTGACGGAGCATGAATGTGTTTCCTCCCTTCCTATTGGCTGAGCAATCTGAGATTCAATCTTGCATGTCATGCAGGTTTTATCTTACTTCCTGTGGCTTCTGTTTGTCTATGTCTCAACAAGGACTGTGCTCGGGTTCACCTCTGTGTTTTACATCCTGTCTTAGAGTTTATCAGGCCCGTGACCTTGTCACAGCTACAGGCTGGCTTGGCTGTTAATAATTTTCTACTTTAAACTTCTAGTATGGGTAGAGGTGGCTAGCGGTTTGGAAGTAGTGGACCCTAGCAGGAGTCCAGTGTTTTCTGTTCACCTGGACCCAGACCTAGGTTGGATCACAGCAATTTTGAAACTAAACCATTCTTGTTTGTTTGTTTGTTTGCTGTTTTGTTTTATTATTTCTTACACCAGAAACTGAAAGTGGTGTCCTGTTTTCCACAGGCCACCAACACAGTGCTGTGTTGGGTTGGTCCTCAAAGGAGTGCCTCGGAATTAGGGGAAGGAGCAGAGGCTGAGCCACTTTCTGTGGAGAACAACCAGGCTCAGTCCTCCAGACACCATGTTCAGCCACCGTCAGCTGGTGGTCACATGGTTGGTGCTGAGTGGTCCTAAGGCCTGGACCCAGATTTGGGTGTCGGAAGTGTAGACCTTCACTCTGAGAGAGCAGCGCACATGTTTCATAGCTGAGAAAGGCTTCACAAAGAGTCTAAGAAACTTGTATGAGATCATACAGCGTTGGAGACAGGTACCTCAGACATCGTGGAAGCTGTCATGGGGCAAGATGAAGGGGTGTCCCTGCAGTCTAATGAGGGGTACCCTGTGAAGTAAGTTCAACTTGGAGTCTGTTATGTCTCTTACAGTTCCCTTAGCCTCTGCCACGCCACCATGCCTCCTCACCTACTTGCACAAATTGGGGTGACCACTGGGGGCTTCCGCAGGCTGCTGCTACCCTCTGGCTGCAGACAGCAGTGAAAGGGTTAGATTGTCACCCTCCCTCAGCCTGGTGTCTCCACCTCTGATTGTCCCCAGTTAGCCTCCTCCACACCCCCAAAGACACTCTGTGCCCCAACATAAGAGTTTCTCTGTGCCAGCTATTGGGGTACACAGTTACCATCCTCTGCTCAGACTCAGGGCTGATCTTAGTCAGGGGTCACAGCTCTCATCCGCTTCCTCCCCTCCCCCTCAGTCTCCCACTATGCCCTGCAGCAGGTCGATTCCCTAATCCATGTTTGTTGACCGACTGTCTGGAAAACGATTTCCCTCCACTCTTTCTGTAGTGTTCTGGGGAAATGACCAAATGCCTAGGAATGAGAAGACCATACTCCCAGTGTCCAGGATGACACCTTGCTCTAGGTGCCCCTTGGTGACATGGAGATGGAGGGCTGACCCTAGGGAACCCTGAGGGGGCACTGGGAGCTGGTGAGGAGAGGGGGTGACTTCAGTCAAAGAGATGTGAGCGGAAGTGTTGAGGCTGGGGTGGATCGAAGGAGCCAGCAAATCAGGGTGGTCTAAGGTGGGGCTCTAGGGGACTAGGGCACTCAGTGGGCTGAGGAGGCAGGAGAGTTTCAGGATGGCATATGTAAATGAAGTTTTTTTCAAATGAATTCGTGTTTTAAGTGAACTGTGGAAGACGGTCTGTGGAGAACCTTGGCCTTTATACGCAGTGTAAACCTTCTCTAACGCCTCTGTTTCTGTATGGAAGTTTCTCCAGGCAGTGCACTGAAACAGTTAAAACAGTCAACGGTGACAATCAATCTGGCACGTGTGTGCACCTCCGTGTACATGCGTGCTGTGTGAGCCCTAGCCCTCCCTTGAGCACCTGGCCAAGGCGCATGCAAGCTTCTCCTTGCTCCGATTCAGTCAGATGAAGACCATGTTGTGTTTGCTGGCCTACGTCCTCAGCAGCAAGCAATTAACTTAACGAGTTTTCTTACTTCTCAGCTATTAGAAAACCCTGCTTCTGCAGGAAGGCTGGTTCTTTCCAGAGGACTGGAGTGCCGGACATGGAGCATCCTGCATCCCCAGCTCAAACCTTGCAACCTTGCCCCAGCTGAAACACACATTTGTAGGGAGACCAAGGAAAGTGGCAGGCAGGAATGAGGTGCCTAGGGGAAGAGGGGTCCCCTCAGGCATGATGGGGGAAGAGGGGTCCCCCCCAGGCACACACTCCACTGCGCTTGGCAGGAGTGACTCTGCTCCCCTTGGAGAATCTTGACCAGTACGTGGCATGCCCTATGGAACTTCCTTATCTAAGTTTGCCCCGGGCAGATACAGGGGTCAGGTTGTAGAGGCCTCACATGGAGCCTTGTGAAGGACTTGGTAGTTTCAGACACTGGCCCTCAGGAGCCTCTGACCTGGCCCGTTGATAACACGGAATAAACCATCAGGAGAGATGAAGCCAAGACATGGTGGCAACACACTTGGCCTTCATCTGAGGTTTACGGCAGGTGGCCACTCACATAGATATTCTGGAGTCTGTGGTGGGTTTGGGGGTGCTGGGCTGTTGGCTGCCCCTCTTCTAGGGGAGATGTTGACTGGGTCTCTGTGTGTACAGGCTATGGAGGTGAGAGAGGAGTATTGAGATTCAGGGCCCACAGAGCCACGCCCAGCGTATTCACATTTCCCTTGTGGCTGGGGCCTGTCGTCTCTGGAAGTTTTGTCTCGACTGTCTGGTGATCACTCTCAACTTCTCTTTTAAATAAGCAACAAAATCCAAGCCAGCTGCCTGTTACCATGATCCATCCCGACTGTCAACATGACAGGACTGAGGGGCCCCCAGGAGATTGTCAAAGTGCACCCCTGGGTGCATCAACCAGGGTGTGTTCAAAGCCTATTAGATCATGAGCACTTGGACCTAATCAATGGCTTAATCAGTTGATGGATTCCGATTTCAAAGAGATGGTTCAGCAGCAGGAGAACTGTAGAAATGTAAAGCCTGCTCAGATGGAGAAAGGCATTAAGGGTGTGTCCTCAGGGGCCTCCTCTTGTCCCTGGCCCCCTCCTGTTATGGCTCCATTCTGTTTCCTGTTCTCGGTGTCTTGAGCTGTTCTCTTCCACATGCCGCTGCTACCATGAGTGATAGGGCCAAGTGGCCAGAGATGGAAACTTCCAGAACCACTATCTGAAATAAATTCTTCCTTCTTCAAGCTGTTTCACTGCAGCAAGGAAGAGAGGGCTGCAGTCAAAGACACATGGACCATGTGGACGAGCCTAGCACAGGATACATGCTCCATGTATGTAAGACACCATTACTACTATGGTGTCCTCTCTAGCCAGTGTCCCTCCTCCAGCTCATAAAAGGCTGTCCCTGGGTGCCATAGCTTCCCCAGGTCTGATGGCTTCACCTCGGTGCCTGTCCCTACAGCTGGAAGCTTGTTCCTGTAGACTGACTGCATCCATCTACCGCCAGGGCAGGGCTCAGGCCTATAGGGCTCCTGGCCTAGCTGGTCCCTCCATCTTCACAGTAGGTGGTGGTTTGAATATACTTGGACTTGCTTTTCTGTTGCTGTAATAAAACACCATGACCAAGCAACTTATAGAAGGGAGGTTTTATTTGGTCTTACGGTGCTAGAGGCTTCGCATCCGTGATGATGGAGGGAAGGCAGGGTGCCTGGAGCTCACTTCCTTACTTAGGAAACAGAACACATTGGAAATGGAATGAGACTTTTTAAAAGCCCACTCCGAGTGACATACATCCTTCAGCCAGGCCACACCTCTTAAACCTACCCAAACAGGGTCACCAACTGGAGACCAACTATCTGAACATCGTAGCCTACTGGGGACATACTCATGCAACCTGCCCCCACAGTGCCTGTCCAAGGGAGGCAGCCATGGTGGACTGTACCCTTTATATGATGGCAGCCATGATGGATTGTCCCCTTAAGTGACGCAGGACAAATCTCTCTTTAAGTAACTTCTTTCAGCTGGGTTTTTTCCCACCAATATCTTGAGTCCCATTGTTACTGAACTTGAGGTCAAAGTCTGCACCCCAAGAAGCCAAGTTCAGCTACCCACCCTCAAAAACAGATAAATGCCCAAATTAGTAGTTAAAAAAAAGAAAGAAAGAAAAGGAAATGTATTCAGTGTGGCCACTTTGGGAAGAGGGATGAAGACAACAGCCACTCCTCAAGTCCATTGTCAGCGTCCTCATGTGATGATAAGGTTTACATAACTGGCGGGGTAAGTCACCAGCACTGTGTGAACAGAATTTCTTTGAGGGAGGCAAGTTCCCCCTCTAAAAGGCAGCAGGCTTCAGCCTTTTCCTCTTCTGAGCATAAGATTCCTGGAGGGTTCCAGTTTCTTGGGGTTTATTGTTTCAATAATCTGATAGGACTGTCTTAGCTAGGTTTCTATTGGTGATAAAGCACCATGACCAAAAGCAGCTTGGGGAGGAAAAGGTTTACTTCGCTTACACTTCCCCAGCACTGATGAAGGAAGTCAGGACAGGAACTCACACAGGGCAGGAGCTTGGAGGCAGGAGCTGATGCAGAGGACATGGAGGGGTGCTGCTTCCTGGCTTGCTCCCCACAGACTGCTCAGCCTGCTTTCTTATAGAACCCAGGACCACCAGCCCAGGGACATTACCACCCACATGGACTGAGCCCTGCCTTTTCAATCACCAACTAAGAAAAATGCCCCACCGGCTTGCCCGAAGCCCAATCCTAGGGAAGAATTTTCTCAACTGAGGAGAGCTATTTTCTGATAACTCAAGCTGGTGTCAAGTTGACATAAAACTATCCAGTACACAGATCAGGGGACACAGTATCTCTTTAGTGTATCTTTCTCTCTTGCATTAGTTCCCTCCATCCTGTGGGTCGCTGTCCCAAACACGTGACTTCTACCTCCACGGGGAGAGGCTGTGCATGGATATCAGTGTAAGCATTGCGTGTGTGAGACAGCATGCATAGAAAACACGAGTGAACATGCATGTGTGCAGCTGGACCACCAGGAAGACACACCATGCCCGTGCTTCTGCGGTCAGGGCACTGCAGTATGCCAACTTCCTTGGGCCCTGAGCTCTTTTAAACTATTAGTTGAAGTTTATCCCATGACTGTGTGGATAGATGGGAGCACATTTGACCTTAAGTTTCTTATTTACTATTCCCTTATGATTTTAAAGAGCAGCACTCCAAACCTTGTGACCAGCTTAGGGGTTGCTGAGCACAGGACTGAGAAGTCACCAGCTAGGCTGAAATGTGAGAGCTCAGGGTGAGCTGCTGCTTGCAACCAAGTCAGACCAGTTTCGGCAATTTCTTAGACAGAAGTATCCCTGCAGAGTGGCACCATTCATTCCGTGACCCGTGGGTGGGTTCCTAAGTCATCCTGCATGGGAGATGAAGCCAGAGCTTAAGCGTCAGACATCACGTACCAATGAGCCCAAACGTGGCATCCTACCGTTCTCTGTTTCCCATCACATACACACGCAGGATTGACTAGGAAACCCCAGCAATGCAGATGTACAGAGAAGTCTCAAAGGGACACAGAGCACAGCAATGTGGCTCCAAGCTTGCTTCCTGGTCCCCATACTGGACAGTGGGGCTGTGCTTTGTGAAGTCCAGGCAGGGAAATCTCCTCTTTCTGTGTGCCAGGCTGGAGCCCTCCCATCTTTGTGGCTTCCCCTGAGTATGGATGAGCCAACAGATCTGGAGACCAAGGCAGCACGGGGGAAGGGATGCTATCCAGAGCACTGATACAGGGCTAGAGATGGCCCAGTGGTTAAGAACACTTGCTGCTCTTGCAGAGGACCTGAGTTTGGTTCCTAGCACACACGTGGCACCTCACGACTCTCTGTAAGTTCGGTTCCAAGGACTGGACACCCACTTCTGGCCTCCACGGGGTACTTAGATACGTGCAGGCAAAACGCTCATAAACACAAATCTAAAAAATAAAAAGTTAAAACAACAAAACGAAGGCAAGCATTGCTAGAACCTCAGAGGACAAGCAGAGTGCTTTGTCCCATGCCTCTCATTCACAGGAAATGAGTGCAGATTGCACAGGGGATTAATCTCGCTGAGCTGCTCCTGCAGGAATCCCAGGCGCCTCCGCACCTGCACCTGTGCTATGTGTGAGAGACAGGGTAATTCTTCCTCCCTCTGCATGGAAGGCAAGTACTAGCAATGGGCAGCGGGGAGCCACCTGCAATGGATATTCCCTGGCAGCTCACAGAGGCCTGATTTTACAGGGATGGCTGACAGCCGAGTGTCTCCCTAGGTGGGCCAGTCCTGCACCATGTGTTGCCCACAAGAGTCTAGGGTGCTGCTGAGACTCCTAGGAAGAGTGTCTTGTCCCAGCCGACCACACGAGCATTTATCCTGCTCCCTCCCCTCTATGGAGGGAGCAGGGAAGGTGAGGAACACCCATTTCTCTCAGATTGCAGGGCAAGAAGATGGAAGACATTGTGAGTTATGCATGCTGGGTAAATCTTACCAACACAGCCAAGGCCCTGAACCAGGGAAAAGTGCTGCCTTCTGTTTGATGTGAACCTTCTGTGTCCCTCCTAGTGTGGTAGTCTAGAGTCCTTTCGTGGAACTCCATAGACACTGGCCGACAAGTACACGGGTCCTCCAACAGGAACGAGGAACAGAGGTTAAACTGCAGGTGAAACGCAGGAGATAGGAGAGGAACAGGGGGAGGAGAGGAAGGGAGAAAAGGGAGGGAAGGAATCTTAGGAAGGGGACCCATATAGGTTCAGCCACTACAGGAAGCTGCTTCACAAGGAGGTGGCCTGGGCCCATGCCTGTCAGGCAGCAGAATCAGGAAGAAAGGAAGGGTTATGCTGTAAAGTCACAACATCGGACACCTCAGACAGCCTGTGGGGAGCTCTGGAGACAGAGAGGGTGGGTGTAGTCTACACACCCTCTCACTCACCTGTCATGGGAAGTGGCTACCCTAAAGTTTGCAAGCAAATGGTTTTTGCAAGCATGATGCCCAGGGAAGGGCTCAGCCAGAAATGTCAACCAAGTCCAGTCCCAGTTCCCATGATCAAGTGAAGTGCCCCTCCATGAGCGATCTGGTGGGTAGCCATGCTGTCCACTAAAGCAGGGCTGTCCCCGGGGTGGTGACTCAGGCCAGCTCCTGTGTCATGCTAGCTTCCTGCATCTGTCCTCCTTTACTTGAGTAGATGCCAGGCAGTGGTGCAGCAGGCCAGTATTGACTGCTTGCAAGGAAGACATCGATAAAGCTTTGTAATGTTAGGGCCAGGCTCTGCCCCCTGCAGACTGCGGGGGCTGCAGAGTGGTACTCTATTCATGATGCTTTGATTTCTCAGGCTCTGGGGACCCTAACTTTGAAAGATTGGGGTGTGATGTTGGCACTCTATGCTACACAAGCATGGCTCCCTTTCAGAGCAGGTGTTAGCCACCAGAGCCCACCCAGTCCTTTAGAAATCAAATAAATATTCTAATGGTGGAGAGGGTGGATCTTAGGGAAAGAAGAGCCAAGATCTCTCACTGTCAACAGGGAGGCACTGGCTGGGCAGTGCACTTCATAATGCAGAAGGCCTCGATGCCACCTGGGCTGGATGACACATTCGCTGGAGTGATTGACTAGTGCTGTACCTGGTCCCAGCTTGGACAGAAGACTCATTACTGGGCTGCCTGTCCATCAGCTATCTAGCTAGTGTGGTTGGTGCTTGGGCTGTCGGACCTTCAAGCTGTACCTCAGTGCTTTCCACAATGCCAAGTTGGCACAGGGGCATAGTTCAGCCTGGCTCCTTTTCAAACCAACCACGACAGCCTGCAGCTCAACCAAACCTCTCTGGAGTGTTACTCAGAGATAGGGTGCCTTGTGTTCTGCCATCCTCATGTTGGTCCTGATCAAGGTTGTGCTGTGCAGAAAACTGTGGCATTCAATGATGCTGAGGATCTCTGGTACAAGAGGGAGGTACCCAGAAGGCTCATGTCTCCATGGTGACAGGGTTCCTGGAGGTAAGGCTCCAGCCCTCTTTCTAGCTCCCTGTGTTTACCTTGGCAGGCACTGCAGCCAGGCACTTCTCCCTTTACAGAGAGTCCAAGGAGTTCTAACTGAGTCGTAAGCAGAGTGTAGGGTAAAACTGTTTAATCCCCATTGTCAGGGGTGGGGGAGATCTGTTCCTTTAGCTTTATTTCTGCAGAAGACGTTGTCAAATGTGCCACTACTTCATACATGGGAAATATATTCTCTTAAGACTTTTCTCACCAGCTGCCAAGCTGGCTTCGGCGGGTACTCATTGTCTGCTTGCTTGCTATAATCCATTTATCTGGCGTGCGTGTGGGAGCACCGGGGCTGCACTAGAGCACCACTGGAATTAAGTATGAATTAAATGTACCATTAAAATAAAGTGTTATCACAACCATTTAATGAGTTTTATTCTTTAACGGTTTCGTTTTGCGATTCTTGATGCCCAGGTAGCTCTCGATTTCATTTTCTCCCGCTAGATCTCCAAGCAGAGTTTGTCCTTTTACTTACCTTTGAAGTAGATGTCCTTCTCCCCGATTCCCGGGAGCGACGGTGGCCTTGAACTATGGAGCTGGAGCTATGAGTTTGTTCGTATCAGAATGAGAGTAACAGGAGCCAGTGCGATTTCTTTGAAAGGAGCTGAAAAGAGCCAGGGGCTAAAAATTCCTTCATAGATAATACTCGTGTGCACGTGTCCGAAGAAGGAACAAGTGTGCTCAGGGAAGAGGGACGTGGCCAAGGTCCTCCACAGAAAACACAAGACAAGCATCCCCCAGTCCCCAAACTTCAGTCTACCAAATCCTGTTGGTTTTACTGTTTCCTGCTGTCTGCTCTGCTCTGATTTCCATCTCAGAGGTGATGGGGTGCTGTGGAGATCCAGTGGGCCTGCTGGTGTTTGAATTGCTGGTAACAAGGGAACAGATTGGTGACTTCCAGATCTTTAGCTGAGTGACTTGGAGAAGGGATGCTTTTTTGCAGAGACCCCCTACTGAGGTGAGAGCAGGGATAGGAAGGGGTGACTGAGTCTTGCTTGGGCATGCTGTGCACGTGGGGTTTTAGGGAAAGCCTGAGTCTGGAGTATGATCTGGGGGTGGGGTGGAGAAGAGGTAAGCTGGAACAACTTTTTATTCCACTGGCATCTGGAGAGGGGATAAGCCAGGCCCAGGTGAGGTGAGACAGTGACCATACCTCCATTTCTATGATAGAGTCAGTATCATCTGGAAAAGTCTGGCAAATGCCAGCCTGCCCCTGGATACTGCCCTGGGCTTCTCTGTTCATAACCCGTCTGCCCTGTGGGAATGCTCTGGGTCTTCTGCATATGCACCTAAAATGTCAGTCAAGGGTTGACTTCTTCTGCGTATGCCAACCTCAGAAGGGCTGTTCATCCCTCTAGAGCCTCCTAGTGGGAGACTGAGTGGCCTTTCTTGTATTACCTACCATCAAGTGGATGCTCCTCTTCCCACAGTCTCCCCTGCTTCCTAGTCCTGTGACTCTGTGCGTGGCACAGGTACTCTTGCTTCAGAGGCAACTCTAATGCCCACCTCGTGTCTATCCTTAGTGGATCCTATCAGAGGACAAGGCATGAACATCTTTAGGGGGCTCATCAGCGTCTGATAGTCTGGGAATCACCTCCTGGGTCACAACTGTGCTGGAGATTCCATTTTCTACTCAGGACATGAGTGATACCTCTCATCAACAGTTACTTCCGGGAACCACAAAGCTGTACTGCTTGGAACCTGGAAGGTCACCTTCTGGGAATGTTTTAGATATAGGGTGTGGTAGCCAGTAGGCTCACTCTCATGTGCCAGGTATTTCAAGCCATTCCAAGAGACCTCTGGACATCACCACATGCAGATCATTAAAGGTTCCTCAGCCTGCTGTGCACAGCAGCTGAGCCAGCAGGCAGCATCTCCAAGCCCAGCTTCAGGGCCAGCACAGGTGGCTGCCCACACCCAGCCTCCCTATACCTGGCCTCCTGACTGCCATCACTCCCCCATGCCTGGGAGTCTAGAGCCTTGGTTGGGCCCTGGGGCCACTGCTCTGGGCTTTGCATGGAGCTAGTCAGACCATGGGCAGGGATCCCACCAAACCCTACCTGGCCTCTCTTCAACTGGTGCTGAGCAGGCAGTGCTGACTTCAGAGAGCAGGGGATTCATTTTTCTAGACTGTAGGGAACTATCCAAGAGCCAGAGAAAGCTCTCTGAGTGCCCAACATGGGCAAAGAGCCTCAGTCCTGAGGAAGGTGGAGCCTGTCCTCTGGCAGGGGTCCTTGTTTCCTGCTGATCTTTGCTTGGATGACTGAGGACACACAGAGGAGGCGGGAACATTCATCCGAAGCTGCTGGATTATTTACAGGGAGCTTCAGAGCAGCTCAGGGAGGGCAGACACCACTTGCATATTAAAACAGAGATGGCAATTAACTACCAAAATAAGACATTTTTATAACGCTTTTATTGAAGTTTTAATGAACAAATAAAGAAACAGGGAAATCTGCATACGCCTTGCGAGCCATATAAAAATGACTAAATCAAGATGAAATGCAGGAACCAGCAACGCCTCAACTTCCATGTTCTTCCAAATTACTAAGTGCAGGCTGTTGGGCTCATGGACACACACACTCTTAACTCAGAGGGAGAGAGGTGGAGGAAGGTGTGAAAAGCCTTTCTAGAATACGGTGAGACCGAGGGGAGACAGAGTCACCACGGACCACTGGCAGAGTCCCCAGAGCAGCCACGGACAATGCCAGCTGTGGCTGGCCAGCAGCCAGGCATCTATGCAGAGGCTCCAGGAGCTACCGGTACTCAGGGCCAAGGGAGCTGCTCAGAGTACTCGGGCCTCCACTCAGAGTCACAGAGAGACGTCTGGGACACAAGGAGGATGGCAGGGACATTAGTCCATGCCAAGGCCTAGAGCTTAGTGTGTGTGGATAAGCACAATGCTTAACTGAGCCCCATCCACTTGACAGGAGGATTCGTGCAGGCCAATAAGAAGTATCCATGAGGGTGCAGAGGGCAGATGAGGCTGTCATAAACCGAGGACCAGTGCACACTAAAGATCTCAACAAGCGGGGTCAGGGGGTGGGGCAGGCAGACAGCTGTCAGTCATCTTTGGGTTCTGATGGGGTTCTGGTTGTCTGGGGTTTTTTTTTGTTTGTTTGTGTTTGGGATAGAGTCTTATGTAGCCCAGGCTGGCCTCAGATTTTCTGTGTAGCCATGGATGACTGAATGTCTGACCGTCCTGCCTAAGCCTTCAAGGGCTGGGCTTATCAGGGTACAGCACTCCACTAGTATTATGTCCTGCTGGGCACTGAATTTAGGGCTTTGTGAACACTAGTAAAATGCTCTATTAACCAGGCCACACCCCAGCCCAGATGTATGTGTTGCTGACTAGTGGATCTTCTTTCCATTTTGGAGAAAGTAAGCTGACATCCTTCCATGAACAGTGTGGTGTCCAGCAGGATCCGTCGGACACACCGTGCACGGTCCCAGTAACGACTCCCGATACACAATGAACAAATCGGTTTACAATCACACCTCCACTTTATTACAACTAATTTAAAACTCATACCTCCACTCCCCTCCCCCCACGTGATTTAATCTTCTTCTTTGAAAAAAAAAAACTCAAGGAATCTGATCCAGGGCCATTTTTCTCAATTAAAATTTGTGATTACATTTCCGTGCTTCCGAGGCTGAGCTGAGCGGGCCCGGCATATAATTGAACTCTTCCTGAATGGCTGACACCAGTCGCCCTATAAATTAACAGATGGTACAGGGAGATCTCCTGGCTTCCTCTTTGCTATGCTTTAAAGGTTTGATTTTTTAATAGGAGTTTTGAGTCCAAGCCAGGAACCCCTCCACCGACAGCGTGAGAGCTCATCCCATTTTACTGTTCCTGAAACTGGCCGTGTGGATTTCCACCCAGTGAGGCCAGAGATTCAAAACAATGTCCTAGCCCCTACCCAGTGTCAGCACCTTTGCAGACTCTGACTTTAGGCTGGTGTGGCTGTGTATGTCTGTGTGTGTCTGTATGCATGTGTCTGTGTGTGTCTGTCTGTGTATGTCTTTGTGAGTGTCTGTCTGTCTGTGTGTCTGTGTGTAGAGAGATCAGAGTTCATCTTCAGGTGTTGTTCCTGAGGATCCATCCACCACCACACCAAGTCTCTTACCGAGACACGGCTTGCCCTTTAGGCCAGGCTAGCTGGCCAGTGAGCCCAGGGTCCATCTGTCTCCACTTCTTTCAGTTCTTGGATTACAAGTGCCATCTGAAGTCTGGAATATTTTTTTAAAGGTATATGCTGACCAAAATCAGGTCCTCACACTTGCATGACAAGCACTAGCTGAGCCATGTCCCTAGCCTAGATCCTGACCTTAAGACAATGGGAAGCAGTGCTGGCTGGACTGGGCTGAAAGGGCGCTTGCAGCCAGTGCCCACCCAGAGCCTGGGATACAAATGACAGTTGGGACAAGTGTCCTAGCTGACACTGGGCTCCATTCTGGCCAAGGCTGGCGGGACCCCTCAACCTCCAAGCTCCTGTCAGGTGCTGGTTCTGCTTCTACTGGGCAGACCAAGTTGACATGGTCTCAGCGATAAAAAATAAAACTGTGCAATCAACCACAGCCTGTTACTTCCCAGCTGTCACTCTCCACATAGTGTCTGCATTGATGTGAAGCTCACCGGAGGAATGGACGGTTAATTGTAAACAGTATCTGAAAGGATGAAGCTGAGCATCCTCAGAGCTTGAGACCTGCCAGGTCCTCGCACCTGTCTCTTGATTCCCCAGTGAAGCTGTACCCCTCTTTTACCCTTTGTGCTTGAACTGTCTTCTTAACTAAGGTGTGTCAAGGCCCAACAGGCAGCAGAAGGGCATAGTCATGGAAGGCACTGAGTACCAACCTAACAAAATAAACAAGGATGGATCAGATGCCAGCTGTTGGAGCCAGGAGCCTAGCTTCAGCCTGCCTTGATCCAGCTTGGGGATTATGGTGCTGCCTTCTCCATCAGATGTTGGCTAGGCTGTGCAGATATAATTCACCTGCAGTGTGCATAAGTGAAGCCAGCAAGTGGGATGTGCCCATAGCAGAGACAAACATACATGGACACACACACAATAGCCACTGTGCTCATCAGATCAGTTCTGCCTACTTGTAAAATTCACTTGCCAGGGGGCTTGTCGACTGTTATCTTAGTCCCTGTTTATTGCTGTGAAGAGATGTGATGGCCAAGGAAATGCTTACAAAATAAAACACTTGCCGGGCAGTGGTGACGCATGCCTTTAATCCCAGCACTTGGGAGGCAGAGGCAGGTGGATTTCTGAGTTCGAGGCCAGCCTGGTCTACAGAGTGAGTTCCAGGACAGCCAGGGCTACACAGAGAAACCCTGTCTCGAAAAACAAAAAAGAAAGAAACAAAGAAACAAAGAAAGAAACAAAGAAAGAAACAAAGAAAGAAAACACTTGACTGGAAGCTGGCTTACATATTCAAAAGGTTAGACCTTGATGGTCATGGCAGGGGGCGTGGTAGCATGCAGGTAGGCATGATGCTGGAGCAGTAGCTGAGAGTTTTACATCCTAATGTCCCCTGAGGAGACAGAGAGAGACAGAGACACTGTCTCTGTCACACAGAGATAGAAAGAGAGACAGAGACAGAGATACTTGGCCTGACATGGTCTTTCAAAGCCTACTCCCAGTGACACAGCTCTCCCAGTAAGGTCAAACCTGCTAATCCTTCCCACAGTTCCACCTCCTGGTGACTAAGCATGCAACTATAAGAGCCTGTGAGGGCTGTTCTCATGCAGACCACCACACTGCCGACAGTTTCTCATAGAAGAAGGGGGTGGGGAGGGTCCTGGTACCCTCACCTGAGATCCTAGCTGCCCTCCCTCAGCCATGTGTATATGCTTCTGCCCTAATAGCACATGGCCTTTGTATCTCAAGAAGGCTGGACCGTACAGGCGGGGGAAGGAGAATGCAGGGGGTACCCATGCTTTTGGCATTAACCCCCAACCCGTGCTCAGTAAGGAAGCCTGATACCTCATCAGTTCCCTAGAGTGAACTCTGGTTTGGGGCCTTAACAGGTAGACATTGTCTGTATATACCTAGCTCTTCCTTCTTCTATGAGAAAATGTCAACAGAGTGATGGTTCCAACAGGAATGATCCCCATAAGCTCTCATATTTACATTCTTAGTCACCAGGGAGTGGAACTATTTGGGAAGGATTAGTAGGTTTGACCTTACTGGAAGAGGTGTGTCACTGGGAGGTGAGCTTTGAGATTTCAAAAGCCCATGTCAGGTCCAGACTACATACAGTGTATGTGTGTGTGCTAGTGCGTGTGTGTGTGTGTGTGTGTGTGTGTGTGTGTGTGTCTATGTGTGTCTGTGTATCTGTGAATCCCAGGGAAGAAATTCTTACAACACACACCATCCCTGTCCTCAGGGTTGGCTCCTGGCCTGCAACCAAGTTCATCCTTTGGGATTTGGGGATCCCCAGAAAACTGGATTGCTACATAAAATACATATACCCTGACAACCATGAAATTCAGAAGAGCCACCAGTAGTTTTTAGCATAAGCATGCCGCCTACAGGATATACTTGAATTGTTTGTTTGAATTTTAAATTAAAATTTAATTCACCATCTTGCATTTTGATTTGCTCACTTGGGTAGCCTCAGGTGGGCAGTGTGGCCTTGGGCATTTAGCCAAGTCACTTCTTCCTGCCCAGCCTCTGGGGATGTTTGTGGAATAAATGTGAACAGGTTCCTTAAATTGCTTAGATCAGTTACTTTGTTGCAATAAGATAAGCAACTGGGAAAGTAAGTGGCAAGCCCACCCACCCTCGGGAACTGTGAGGTTCCATCCCTCCCTGGCTATACTGTAGGGGTTGAGCAGAAGGGAAGACACCCAAGGCCAACAGGCTTTGGGCTACCTTCTGGCCACCTGCTGTATCCACCTTGGGATACCTAGGGACGAGAGCCAAGGACAATCTTTTCCCTTGGTCCCCAGCTTGTCCTTGCTAATGGTGGACAGTATACTAGAGTCACATGAGATTCTAGGGAGCCTGAAGTATAATTGAATGTCCAAAGGGGTGGAGGGAACATTGTTGTCTTAGGGTTTAGTTAGTCATTGCTGTGAAGAGACACACCTTGGCCAAGGCAACTCTTATAAAGGACAACATTTAATTGGGGCTGGCTTACAGTTTCAGAGGTTCAGTCCATTATCATCATGGTGGGAAGCATGGCGGCAGACAGGCAGACATGGTCTTGGAGAAGGAGCTGAGAGTTCTACATCTTGATCCACAGGCAGGCAGTAGACTGTCTTCTGCAGGCAGCTAGGAGGAGGCTCTAATCCCACACTGGGTGGAGCCTGAGCTTAGAGACCTCAAAACCTCCTACACAGTGAAACACATCCTTCCCAAGGTCGCACCTCCTCCAATAATGCCACAGCTACTAGTGCCACTCCCCATGGGCCAAGCATTCAAACGCAGGAGACTATGGGGACTAAACCACCACAATTATGTAGCCAGACTGGAGCACAGAGAGGCGATAGGGGAGGCGGCTGAGGGTGGGAGGGAAAGGGGGTGTGTGGTGGGCGTAGTATCTCCCTGGCTCTGAAAGGGGGAGAGGTAAAGTTAAAAGTGAGGTGGGCAGGCTGCTTAGGGAGATACTAGGAGGGGTGAGTGTGTCTAGCTCAGACCCCCCCCCCACACACACACCCTGACCATTCATCCTCATGAAACTCTATCTTGCTTAAGATATAGCCTATGGACAGTACAAAGAAAAACAAATAAAATAAAACACAGAGGGAAAATAGTGAAACCCAACAGTATGAAAATAAAATTCCTTGATTGCTCTTTTATTGATTTGGAAAGCCTGAGATTTAGAAAACAATTAAGAAAGCCAAAGAGCCCGCTGTGTTCAGGGTTTCCCTCCATGTGTTTTAAAATTCACAAGGAAGGTTTGGGATTTGTTGTTTTCTTTCTCTTTCTCTCTTTTAAGACAGGGCCAGGCTAGAGACATGGCTCAGTGGTTAAGAGCACTGACTGCTCTTCCAGAGGTCCTAAGTTCAATTCCCAGCAACCACATGGTGGCTCACAATCATCTGTAATGGGATCTGATGCCCTCTTCTGGTGTGTCTGAAGACAGCTACAGTGTACTCATATAAATAAAATAAATAAATAAATCTTAAAAAGAAGAAAAAAAAAGGCCTACCTGTGTAACCCTGGCTGGCCTGGAACTCCCTACATAGCCAGGGTCTTGAACTCACAGAGATTCCTCTGCCCCTGCCCCTTCCATCTCTGCCTCCCCTCCTGAGTGCTGAAATTAAAGGTCGGAGTCATGGAGGGTGGCAAGCTGTTGTGTTTCTTACTGCTGTGATAAAATGCTCGACCAATGCAACCTGAAAAAGGAAGGTTTCCTTCCCTCACAGTTCAGGGATGCAGTCCATCATGGTGGGGAAATCACGGCAGCAGAAGCCTATAGCAGTGTTCACATCGCATCTGTAATCAGGAATCAGACATGAATGCTGGTGCTCAGCTCCCATCTTACTTAGTTGGAGACTCCTGTTGATGGGACGGTGCTGCCCACATTCAGGATGAGTCTTCCCTGCAATCTAATGTATGTCTCTCTCACAGACACATACATGTCCGTGTGTCTCCAGGATTCATGATTTCATCAAGTGAGCAATGGAAATCAACCACCTTCCTCTTCCAGCTTTTATATTTTTGCTCCAGTGGAATTTTATATAGATTATAGAGATAGAGATAGAGATAGAGATAGAATGGAGATAGAGATAGATATTTAAACACTGAGATCAAAATATTTTTTCCTACCTAGTATTTGCACTTTGTCTCACTTGGAGCAATTTCACATGATTCTCTTTCCATGACAGTGAGTGTGGGTTGCCTGCAAATCTTCATACACACATACACACACACATATTGACACACACACACAAACACACCTTTATACATACACACATTTATACACATATA
>JADRCH010000053.1:6490143-6554301 GCA_019843965.1 Rhynchomys soricoides | reverse complement strand
ACATACATCCTACATGTACACATACACATAAACACACACAAACACACACCTTCACATACACTTACACACACATAGAAACACACATACACACATTTACATGCATGCGCACACCTTCACACACTCACACGCACATACTTGGTGTGCATGAGAGCTGGCTCGTCTTTGAGTTTTAGGAAATGTAAGTGTACATTTATAGAGCAGCGTCCACAGCACCTGTGCAGGACACGTGTAATCAGCAGCTGTGGAGGGTCTGGGACCAACATGGTGCTGCGCCAGAGTGCAAATACCCTGGGATGGGGGTGGGCACACCCTTCCCGATGTTGGGCACTTTAGACACGAGTTCTTAGGCCACAAGCCAGTTGCCAAGGTCCCTTTTGATGTTTCTGGGCATCTCTCAGGCAGGAGTGGCAGGGTGGGGCGGGGACTTCAGTGAGGACCCTTGAACGCATTTTCCTGGACTGTGGAAACTATCTTTTTAGCTCTTGTTCCCAACTCATCCTCTTACCTTGTGTTTTTTGTTTATTACAGTCTAATCTTCTGTAACATTCAGAAAGAAACCTGAGTTTTCCAAGTATTCATTCAACCCTACCACCGAATTCCGTGTAATTTGGGTTCATTTTGCTGCTGGCCTGGAGATTGCTCACACTTGTGCGTACCAGGCAGGCCTTTGGCTAACTGAGCCGTGCCCCAGCCTTCTCTTTGCTTTCTATTTGAACTGGCTCTGAGCTCACCTTCTATTCTGTTTGTGACCCTGGCTGGTGAGCTGCTGCTGCTCACATTCGGGATGGGTCTTCCCTCCTCAGCCAAACCTCTCTGAAACATCGTCACAGACACACAGGCTGGTGTGTTTCCCTGGTAATTCCAAATCCCATTAAGTTGACCAAGAAGGTTGAGCATCACAGCTCCTTCCCCGTGGTACACTGTGCTCATCATCAGAATATTTCTTCTTAAAAAAAAAAAATAATAATGAAGTGGATCATGGGTAATGTTCCAGATGACAGAGACATGGAATCCCTGAATCAGAATGATCCCATTTGGAGACACAAGGGGTGACGTGGGAAGGGAAGAGCCCTCATTAAAGGGGTGGTCTATTAGCAAGAGCACCCATTAATAATCCTGCCTTGGGGGGGGAGGGGGAGAACCCGTTAGGTGATGATGATCCAAGCCCAGTTCTCTCTGAAATGAGATAATTACATCCTTTAATTTTACTTTTGGAAGATCAAGGATACCTTGCAGAAACACGGGGCACGTCTACAGAACTAAAAATAATTATACTTATGATTAGTAATGACACGTAGACATTAACCCCACCATGGGGAGGAGGAGGTACTGCGCACCTGCGAATGGTGGGAATAGCAGGTGTCTTGGGGCTACCCAAGCAGACTGAGCAGACTCAGGAATGTGCCAGGCACTGTCCAGGAACGGTCCTTGCTGCCTTCACTTCTGATCCCTTCCTAAGCCACTCTACCATCATCCTGTAGCATACAGAAGCTCACTCCAAGGACTCAGAGTGATCTGCCAAGCAGCTCTCAAAACATGGTTCACATCAAGCATGGACAAGTGAAATACAGAGCCGGCAGAGGGATCTGTGGTGATGGGTGTCTGTCTCTCTCTGTGTGTGTATGTGTGTGTGTGTGTGTGTGCACGAGCTTCTATAATAGGCAGCAAGGACCCCCCAGGACACAGGCTGATGGGGTGCCGGCAGGCACTGATTTCTGTTTCCTTGCTTTATTTCATTAGCCCACAGTGCTGAAGTGGGGAGCATGCAGGGACCACGTGGGAGTTAGCTGCTGGTCAGTGGCCACGTGTTAGAGGTGGGTAGGGCCTGGAAGCCTGTTGTCACCAGGGCAGGGGATGCCAGCTGTGGTGACAGGAAGCCAGGATGTACCTGCTGGCTTTGCTTGTGAACTGGACACATAAGAAACAAAGCAAGGTAGACTTCATGCCAGAAGTTGGCAGCCAGGTGCCTGGAGGATCCCATCTCCTGGATGCAGGACCCAGAAGAAGTAGCTGGGACTCCAAGGGAAAGTGGGGGCAAAGGTGCAGGCTCTGAACAAATTCTGTTTGAAGAATTGATTGTTCTAATGCTTAATCAGGGCTTCTAAAGCCATCCAGGGAGTGAGCTATCAGATCAAGTGACAGATCACGACTTAGGCTGGGCCAGGGGTGGCAGAGCACAGCAGTCAAGAATGATTGGAAGGGGGAATGTCAGGTTGCTGTGGCTTTTCCCAGCTGCTGCCACCACTGACTTTGGGACAAGCAGTGCCAGTAGCCACATGCCACACCTCTGGCCACGTGACACACCCACAGCTGCTTTTCCCACCCAAGGCCACACTTGTAGCCCCTTCTTGCACCTAAGACTGTGTGCCAGGGCCACACCACACCTGGTAATACACACCTAACTGGTGGCCATGTCTCCTACCATGCCCATAGGGAAGTCATGAGCATGTATTCTATCTACTACTAAGGCAGCTTCTTGCTCATGGGAGTCAAACAAGGTAGGCATGGAGACCCTGGCATTAGCAGACTTTTTGAACCTTTCCCTGCAGATGATTGGGCAGCACTGTGCTGGCTGGGGGTCCCCTCTGAGTATGGCTTCTCTATGAGAGGGAAGTGACCTCTAACCTAAGGAGAGACTCCAAGGAATCAGGGTTTCTGCAGCGTTTATACCAAAGTGAAGCTGCCAACCCAGCTCATGTGGGCAATTAAGCTGGCCTCCTCTAGAGGTGGCCTCCAGGGACTCCAGCCTTTAGGGCCAGACAGGCAGAGAAGAGTTGGCCCCAGGACTAGAGACAGTCATCAGAGCTATGTCCCAGAAGATAAGAGACTCCTTCCAGTGGAAGGAGAAGTGCTCAGTGAAGTGCAGAGACAGGCCAGCAGTTCTGTGATCTCAGCAGTCCAGTCAGGAGGTCAAAGGTTACCTCTGGAAGAGCTTTGGTGGGATGGTGTGGAAGACAGGACTGGGCTCAAGGAGAAAAGACAGATGACAGTGTGGACCATCTTGTGTGGGAAAATGACAATGTGGCTAGACAAAGAAGAGGGCACATAAAGAGAGTAGACACCGACCAGGTGGGAGTGTCCAGACACTCAGTTGTCCTGGGTTCTGCTGCACTTCACATGGCTGGAGGCTGCGTAAAAGCTGTTGGGATCAACAGTCCTCTGATGGCCTTCCCGACAGTCTAGATTCAAGTTAGTTAGTTAAAGAAAACTAAATTCAAGGAAATGTTTTAAAATTAACAATATATTTGCATTCCTACGTTAGGTCCTGGTCCCAAAAGTGTGGAGGGAAAGTTGTCAGGGCCGGGTTCCTGGGTGCGATCACCTGGTCATGTCAGCATCCTGAGACTTAAGCCCTGGATCCGGCCTTTGCCCGCCTCTGAGTAGGCCCTCAACCGTCTCTAGACTAACCTCCCAACTGTCTTGGAGAAGAAACTTGATGCTTGCAGAGGTGGTTTTGCTGTAGCTGCTGATGAATTGGGGTACCTTCCCAGCGCTCCTTGCCATCCAATTAGCCATGGAGGGACAGTGCTTAGATTCATGTCCTGCCCAAGCAGGGAGTGGGAGCCTTGCAGAGTGGCTCAGAACGCCACAGTGTCCAGGTTCCCAGGGTCAGCTTCTGTTTGTCTTCAACCTCTCAGTCTTGGATATGAGATAGACAGGTAGCACTTGCCTAGTGGGGTTTGGGAACTGGCTTAGTCAGGGTTTCCATTGCTGTGAAGACACACTGTGCCCAAGGCAACCCCTATAAAGGACAACATTTCATTGGAGCTGGCTTACAGATTCTGAGGTTCAGTCCATTATCAGCATGGCCAGAAGCATGGCCTGGAGGAACTTAGAGTTCTATGTCTCGATCAGGAAAAGACTTGCAAAGCCCAACCTCACAGAGACACACTTCCTCCAACAAGGACACACCTATCCCAACGAGGACACACTTCCTAATAGTGCCACTCCCAGTGGGCCAAACATTCAAACGGTGAGTCTATGGGAGCCAACCCTATTCAAACCACTGCAAGGAGTAATGAAGTCATTGTCTTGTTGATGGATGGCAAACCCAAGTGGCACCGGATCTCCTGGAGAATCCAAGGAGGGAGGCAGGTGCCCTTGGACAGGCCAGGAGTGATTGATTGTGCCTAGAAAGCCAAACAGCTTGCTTTCCTCTCTTCGGAGGGACCACCAGGCTTTCCTGCTGTTGGTGAGATTGCACATCAGGGGCTCACATGGGGAAGGGAGGGCTTTGCACTCAGCCCTCTTACCAAAGAACAAGACACAGTCAGTGGCCACTGTGGTGACTGGGGTCACCACTTAGCTCATGGTGCTGGAGCCTGGATGTGTCGCCTGCACATGTCTGCCCTGTGTGCCTCCCTAGTGTTCTCAGAGCTCAGGAGAAGACATTAGATGTTCTAGAACTGGACTGACAGCTGGTTGGAGCCTCCATATCCGTTTGGGGAAGTGAACCTGGGTTCTCTCAAGAACAGCCAGAGCTCTTAACTGCTGAGCCATCTCTCTGGAGTCTTTCTGAAAAAATAGTTCTTAAAGTTCATTCCTTGATTTCTAGAAAAGAAAAAGAAACAAAAAGTGTGTGTGTGAGTGTGTGTGTGTGTTTACATTCCTGCATGCAAGCATGCATGTGTGAGTTGCATACGTGTGTGCACATATGTAATGCAGATGCACACACCTACGAGCTTAAGTATGGAGATCAGGAGACCACAGGAGGATGTTGAATTTTTGCCTCTCTTCGTCTCTTCTTCATTCCCTTGAGACAGGTCTCTCAATGAATTTGGAGCTGGTTCTCAGCTATCCAGGCAACCAGCAGCCCCCAGCAATCCTGTCTCTGCCCCCTTCAGCCGGAAGCTGGAGTTACAGGTATACGCAGCCATGACTAACTCTTGTTTTAAATAAGGATGCTGAGGATCCAGATTCAGTTCCTCTTCTTACACAGCAAGCTCTTTCATCCACAGAGTCACCTTCCTAGCCCCAAAGTATGAATAGCTGTCCGTGTAAACACACCACTGCCTTCTCCCTCCCTCCTTCCCTCCCTCCCTCCCCTATTTGTTTAGTTATTTATTTTTACTTCTAATTGACAAGTGTACGTGTTTACGGGACAGCGTGGCATTTCAACACATACACAGTATTACAGTAATCATTTGGGAAGTCAGCATGTCCATCACCCCAGACATTAGCGTCTATTTGTGTTGGAAAAGTTCAAGAATCTTCTACCAGCCATTTTGAAATGTACAACTAATGGTGTGACACCTCGTTAGCCCATTGTATGGAAAACATTCATTATTTCTCCTCTCCAAGGCCCCACTCTCTCCATCAACCACCATCCCTCCATCTTTCCCTCTTTCCTATGCCCTTCCGGAGCTCTGGTCACCACTATTCTAAAATTGGCTTCTTCTGTATGTGAGAACATGCGGCTCTATCTTTCTGGGACTGAACCATCTCAGTGGGCAAAATGACCTTGAATCCTGTCCACCCATGTTGCTGAACATGATAGGACCCTGTTCTTCCCCATGGCTGACTAGTACTGTTTTAGTTAGCTTTTATCTCCTTCTTAGTTGATGTCCATGTCTTAGTAACAACAGGCATAGGCTAGTGCTGCCTCAGGTGCTCACTCCATGACTACTGGATATGTACCTCGTGAGAGAACTGACATCCCTCTCTCCTGCCCTCCTTCCTTCCTCCTTCCTTCCCCTCTCCCCTTTCTCTTTCTCTCTCTCCACTCCTTTCTTTTATTCAATAAAAGTCTTAAGACTCCATGTTCAGATGTACCCCAGGATGACTGAGACACAGCGGCTTATGTAAACTGAGGCATTTTGCTCTCATTTTCTGGACTGTAAACAGGGATTCTCTGATCATCTGGAGTTTGCTTGAAGCCGACACCTGCGTTGTTTTTTGTTGAGACACTCTCATTTGTCCCCTGAGCCATCTCTCTGAGACTGTACAACTGTACCCACATTTACCCACAAGCCATCAGCCCCCATGGCTTGTCCGGGTCTCTCTTCTACTCATAGAATGGAGTGCCCCCTCTCTGGCACATACATGCCCACATGTCAGACCCCAGACCTGAGAGAGGAGCCTGTGTTGTCCATGCTGGAGCTCCCACCTCCTCTCCTGGGTCCCAGGACTCCAGTTCTCTGTCTTGTGATTAATAGGTCACATTTCTCAGCAAGTGCAGGCTCAATCCGAAAGAAACAGTTCTGCCAAGGCCCAACACCCAACAGCCAGAGGAGTGAGGGAGAGAAAAAAAGCCAACGATAAATGCCCTACAAAATACAAATAAATTTCTCTAAAAATGCAGTCGTTGGGAAAAAGGAAAAGGTGGTTTGCCAGGCTGACATTAGAGGCTCCACACTCACCCCGTCAAGACGCAAAGTCTAATGTTTTATTCACCAGGCCTGAAAAATAACTTCCCGACGAGGGTCCCATAAATAAACCAGTATGATGAATATTACACACAATGAAAACTGATAAAGCAAAAGCCCTAAACACGAGCTGCACAATGAGGTTAGAGAAGCGCATGCTCCTGGCAGTCTGTGATGGTGGCTGAGAGCTTCGATGGGCACCTCAGAGGGGCAGAGTGCTGCCCACAGAAGCCTTCTAAAGGAGATCTGCTTGGATAGTTCTCCTCTGTCCTGAGGTTTCCCGAGGTCTCCCGAGGTCCCACACCTCTTCCATTTTCTGTCTGTGGGGCCGAATCCAGACTCTTCACAACCCTGCTTCCTGGAGGACAGCCTGGGAGAGGCAGCGGGGCAAAGCACTGAAGCAGCCAACTGGCCTCAAGACTTCAGGGTCTTTATTTGTAATTTTGCCATTCATCCCCCAGGCCTGCCCAGCCCAGCCCAAAAACACGATCTGCCACACACTCGCAAGAACTAGTCAGTGTGAGGGGACACTGACTCCCCTCCCCATGGGGAATAGGGTCCCCCAGAGTTCCAACTATCAGTGCAATTGATGGCCTGTAGCTAGGAGTGCATCTGATAAAGTATTTTCCTTGTACATTTTATTTTTAACTTATCTGCCAGATCAAGGAGTGAGAGAGAAAAATGTTGTGAACACATAGAAAATAAAATGAAATGATTGGAAAGATGTCTACTGGGTCAGGCTGGGTCAGCGAGTATAGACACTGTGTGCTGGGAGTAGCCAGGAGCAGGGTTTTCCTGCGCCCTGGGGGTATAGTCTGGGGTCATGTCCTGGGGTAGAGTCTGGGGGGTTACCATTTGTGAGCACAGACAGGTCTTCTTTCCCAAAGCCTACAAAGAACCCAGAACCCAGAGGAGGTGGAGGGAGAGGCAGCCTGGGCCCGCTCCTTGCATAAATGGTAGTCATGCTTGTGGGCATTCCTGGGCATAGAGACGGGTCCTCAACTAGATCTAATGGAGGACAGAGTTAATATGTGGTGTAAGATCTGGGCCTCAGCAAAGTCTCAGCCCCCAAATTCAGCTCCCAACAGTACCATCTACCACCTCGCTCTTATAATTTGATCCCTGGCACACACAGCCCCTGTCACTAAGTTTTCACGGAACAAGCAGATGTGGGGTAGATCTGCTAATGGTGGGAAAGTGTGGAGCAGTTGGTGATGCTCAGGCTGAAGAAGAGCAAGGGAAGCAGGCTGCAAACTCTGGGAGGTCTACAGTGTTTCTGTGAAGGAACAAACACGTGGGCCCATAGCTGTGTGTGTGTGCACGTGTGAATGTTCACACACATACACATGAGCCTATGGCTCTGTGCGTGCATGTGTATATGTTCACACACACATAATGTTCACAAACATGTGAGCCCATGGCTGCATGTGTGTGTGCATGTATGAATGTTTACACACAAGGGAGCCCATGGCTGTATGTGTGGGCATGTATGTTCACACACATATAACCCATGCCTGTATATGTCTATGTGCATGCATGAATGTCTGCATATATGTAAGTTCATGCCTGTGTGCCTATGCATGAATGACTGTTCAGACACATGTCTGTGTACTATGCCTTCCACCAGACATGTGTGACTATGTATATGCACCCACACCCCTGTATGAAGGACCAGGTTGCACACGCAGAATGGCTGTACACATGTTGTACATCCATGTTGTCTGTGTTTCTGTGGGTATGCTTCACACCCCCACACTTGTCCACTTTCTCCAGATAATGTTTCTGGGGATCACTGGACAAAGCCCAGAGGCTATAATTACTCTAGTGGCAGGTGGGGCTGTCGCCTGCTGCTCAGCCTCCCAGCTGAAGCCAGGGGTTCACTGTTCTGAGTGACTCTGTTGCAGGAAGTAGAGATGCCAGGGGCATCTTCCCATTTGAATTCTGCAGTCGTTTATGAATACCCCTTCCCCAGCCCTCCCCAGCATGCTGACTCTGAGGAATTGGCTGTTGTGATTCACAGAAGAATCCAGATGTTCCTTACAGATGTTTTCATCTTTTTCTCTTTTGGGGATTCCATTCATCAAATCAAGTCAGGCTGTCACAGAAAACTGCAAGAGCTTGTGTGTCAGGGTTGTTGAATGCCGGGCCGGCATCAGGAGGCAGCAGATAGCCATGTCTGCACCAGACACTGGGCTTGCCTCTAGTCACCCAGCACCTGTCAGTTTTCCCTCATGCGAGGATGCACTGAAGTCATATTTTCTAATGGAGGGAGTAGCCCTGAGACCTCACGAAGATGCTGAGGGCCATGGGCCTGGGAATGCTCAGGCTGCCCCTCAGTGAGACCCTACCCAGGAAGGAGCTTTGCCAGATTGGTTTCCAGGAAACAGGGCTTGTGGAAGGCACTGGCTGACCAACTCTCTAGAACATTCCAGAGTGCTGAGAAGTTTACTAGCAGCAGGAGCCATGGCTGCGAATGGGGCTCACTTCCTGCTGCCTGCCTATCCCTGGTGTTAGCTCCTTGTCTTAGTCAGGGTTTCTGTTCCTGCACAAACACCATGACCAAGTGCAAGTTGGGGAAGAAAGGGTTTATTGAGCTTACACTTCCATACTGCTGTTCATCACCAAAGGAAGTCAGGACTGGAACTCAGGCAGGTCAGGAAGCAGGAGCTGATGCAGAGGCTGTGGAGGGATGTAACTTACTGACTTGCTTCTCCTGGCTTACTCAGCCTGCTTTCTTATAAAGCCCAAGACTACCAGCCCACAGACAGCACCACCCCCAAGTGGCCCTCCCCCCTTGGTCACTAATTAAAAAAATTCCTTACACCTGGATCTCATGGGGGCATTTTCTCAACTGAAGCTCCTTTCTCTGTGATAACTCCAGCTTGTATCAAGTTGACACAAAGCCAGCCAGTTCACTCCTTCTCTTCAGCCCTCTGAGACCCAGAGGAAGCAGCACCTGGGAAGGACTCACATGCTTGTTCAGACCAACCTCACAAACACACAAGACATGAGCTAAAGAAGGGAAGAGACTTGGGTGATTTGTTTAAGCTCACACAAGAGTTAGGGAGGGCTGAAGGCATGGACCTGAGATGGAGTGCTTGCCCAGCATACAAGAAGTGGTGGTGGCACTGGAAAGCCCAGGGGAGGGGTGAAGTAGGGTGGAGCCTCCACCTGAGCCTTCTTTCTCAACCCCTAGGTCCCACAGTGACAGCGTCAGGGTCACCCCAGAAGCTTGTTCAAAAAACAAATCCCCAATCCCCAATCCTAGACCCAGGAGTCAGCAGCTCCAGGTGCATCCCAGAGACTGTGATCTAAGGGGTCTCCCAGAACTCCCGCAGGGGCTTGAGGTCAAGGGCATGCTCTTCCTCCCTGCAGAGGCCAGTGTGCTCCAGCTGCAGGCAGTGCTCACTCAGACCCGAAACCCCAGCCCAGCAACTTTGAAAGCTATCGTGCAAACAGACTTTCCAGCCTCAGTATGAAAGAGTGTACATTCCCAGAAGCTCACGGGTTCATGGGGTGGGATTCCTCTTAAGCAGCTCTAGCCGTACCACCCCAAGCTAGCCTAGTCCAAGAGGTAAAGTAGGAAGCATGGGTGGAAGCCAGCTCATGTTAGCTGCTTATTCATCTTCAGGGCAGAGAGAGAGAGTGGCAGCCTTCGGAAGGAATTCTTCTTCCCAGTACGGGGATAAGAGCTTCTTATTCTTCCTCCTTCCCTCTCCCAGCTCAGTCAGTCAGGGACCAGAGGAGGGCTCACCCTTACCTCTCAGAACTTCCATAGAGTGTAGGGGGCCTCACAAACTCTGCAAATACCGAAGTATCTCAGCTGTCTCCCTCAGTAACAGAGCCTCTGTGGGCTGCAGAACCACGGACAACAGCCACATGCAAGGCTGGGTCAGTACATCCCTTGTACCCCCACTGTAGACTGTTGCTAGGACATCAGAAAGAAGCCTCATTTCTTTGGGGCATTGGAAGATGTCTGTGGTAAAAAAAGGGAAGGACACATACTGGGTAGGGTTTTTTTCTCTGAATGAGGCATATGTGTGTGTGGGGGTGCATAATCTTGGTCATCTGCCCTGTGCATGCTATCCTTGAACACGCACAAAGGAGCACAAAATTTGCACTCCATTGTGAACTCCTGAGAGCACAGAAACATATTGGCTTTGCTGCCAGGGTTCTGAGAGTGAGCATGGAGCCAGGGATGTGAGGGAAGCTCCTAGGGATTTGTCTCTGCTCCCGCTGTTACTGGCTTCTTCCTCAGGTAAGCATAGTCTTTCCTTGGAGAAGTCCTAGCCTGGAGCAGGTCTGGGGAAAAGCAGGAGGGTGCAGCTCTCAGGCCTGAGGTGCAAGAGTCTTGAAATATGAGCACTTTGCTTTTTTATTGCACCTTTTAATTGCCTTCTGATGGCTGTCAGCCACCAATAAAAGCCCCTACGCTCTGGAGGATCTCCATTGTTATTCACTGTGTGTCTCCTCCTTCAAAGGCACCCCTTGTCCTGGCTATGGTAAGGGAGCCACCTCCTCTGAGAACCCTCTGCAGGGGACAGTCCTAATGCAAGGGGGAGCCCAAGGAGGCACCTGATGCTGCAGGCTCCAGAGTCACATGGAGATTCTATTTCAAGAACATGTCGCCTTGCTTGGTCTCACACACTAGACCTGAACTTCTGCCACAGTCCATTTCTGGGGTTATTACAGAGCAAGACTGTGGGTAAGACATACGGACTCTGGGAGAGACTGGTAGAGGAGATGTCATCAGAACACCGGGCAGGGAGAGCCATAGTCGTGGGAAGCAGCGAGCTGCTGTGTTTATAAGAAAGGATCAGGATAAGGATGAGGAGCTGAAAGGAAGGCATTATGGGAACTCAGCACTGGATGGAGATGTTTAAGTTACAGAAGTGAGCTACAGACTGTGTGATGCTCAGGACTTGCTCTAGCAAGGGATCTCAGACTGAGAGCTACAGGACCTGTGAAGGTGCCCACAGGGAAGGTAGACACAGAGACAAGGCAAGGGCACAGTAATAACAGCAGCAGGGCACAGACCTGAAAACACGTGGGTGTAGACACACCCACGAACACATGAAAACACATAAACACAGGCACACACATGAGTATACAGATACCCCTGAAAACACGCTGACACAGGCACTCACATGATAAAAAAAGACTAAAACACACATGGAAACACATGGATACATACACACACACAAAGACACATGGACACAGCTGAAAACATGTGGATACATATATACATACATCATGTGTGCACATATATGCACCCCCAAGCATGTGGACATACACACAAATGCTCTAAAACATGTGAACCTATGTACACATTCAAAAATTGTGGGCACAAACATGCATATTCCAAAATACATGGTTACACATATATACATCCAAAACATGTGGACATGCATATGCATATCTAAAAATATGCACACGGGTGCATGCCCGTGGTCCTGAAATACAGACACTTGTGCACATGCCTGAAGACACATGCTTCTTCCAACATACAGGATGCCTCACCATGAAATAATTAGCATGCAGTATCCCTTGCTCCATCCTAGGCACTCCCGTGGTCATCCACAGAGAACACCTACTGTGTGCAATCTCTGAGCTTCAGAGCTTTGGAGCTGGGGCCATATGCCCTGTCCTCTAGGAGCCTACCCATTCAGGGAGAGGCCCCATAGTAGGGCAGATATGGTAATGTCAATAATCCCAGAAGCCCATAGAGGGATGGGATGGGAAAAGAACCTTGAAGTCCAATAAGGTGTAGGTGAGGAGTAATGTTGTAAAGGCAAGTGAGCGTCACCACGCAGAACATTCTATATTAACAGGGTGGACTGCTCAGGTTCTGGTGTTGGCAAAAGAGCCCACTGTGTGTGCCCATGTGGAGAGGACTTGTAGGGAAGGAGACACGTTTGCTGTGTGCCAGGCTAGGGGATGCTCCGTGTGGTTTTACATCCATCTGTATCCATCATCCCAGATGCCTGTCACTGCTCCCACTTTGGAGAATGTGGAAACTAAGGTTCAGAGGAGAAGGGGGTCTCAGAGCAGCCCAGGTGCTCCTCTAAAGAGCAGAAGGTCCTGCAGACCTGGGCTCCACAGATGGCATCTGGTCTGTCAGAGAGCCTCCTGAAATAGCTACAAAATGCAGCATCCATGTACAGCTGTGCCTTTGAGGGGAGCTTCTTAGAGTTTCCCAAAGTTAAGAGCTTATGTGTAGGACCCGAGGAGGTGGAAGATTCTTTAACAGGAGCAGAGAGCTGAGCGATGAGAACGCCATTCCAAGATTCCAGGCACAACAGATAGAGCACAGGTGCCTTGAAGAGGCAGAGAGGGCAACGAGGGCCTCAAAAACCCACTAAAGTGACTCAGGAGTGTGGCGATGCCAGGAACCTGGCAGTGCCGTGATGGATGGATATGGTAAGGCAGGAGCAGCATCAGGCAGGCATGATGAGGCCGCCCAGCCACTCTCCATGTGCACCTGCTGGGCAGCCGAGCATGGAAACCCCAGCTGGGCAGAGGGGACTGAGCTAGACTGATTTAGGAAGTGGTTGTTGCGCATGTGAGAGGATTCCAGAAGAGGAGACCTGGAGGAAACAGGAAGAAACAGTGGGAAAGGCCATCTCTGCAGGCAGAGAGCAACGGGAAAGGGCGGCAAGATGGATGGTCCATCAGGAGCCACTGGCGATCAGGATAGGGGAACCTCCAAGGGAGAGATGGACTCTAGTTCACAGGAAAGGATGCTTTGACATCTGGAGGAAAGAGGGGACATGGAGTTAGGAGAGTGGGGCAGAGAATGAAGGAGGCTGGGCATGAAGCCGCTTGAGGGAAGGAGAGTGCCAGGATTGGGGGCCAGAGAGGCTGTGTGCGCATGTGCGTGCGCGAACGTGAGTGCGTAGAATGGAGTCCTTGCAGCTGCTCATCCATGAGCTGGGCTGTATGGTTTTGGGGGAACGCTTCCTGTCAGATCAACCCTCTGTGGTCATGGCATGTAGTTCCTAGGGACCTTCCCCCTCTCCCTGTAGTTCACCTCAAAGTCCTTCTGTAGATGCAGGGACCTGCTGAGCCAGTGGCACAATGCCAGGGTCAAATAGCAATGAACAGAGCAAGGGTTTTGCTTGCAGCAGGCAGCCTCCTAAGTGAGGATTTCTGCTGCAACCCTTTTATTCAGACTGTCCTCAGTCTCTCTCCTCTCTCTCTCTCTCTCTCTCTCTCTCTCTCTCTCTCTCTGTCTCTCTCTCTCTCTCTCTCTCTCTGGAGTGAAGATAATGGCTTCAGATGACATGACACCAGGTATTGATTTAAGGATGAGAATTAAACAGTTCTGTGTCTCTGGAACAAAAGAAAGTGAAGCGCTTGCCATGCACGATGCCCGCGAGGCTGCAGCAACAGTCAGCGTGGGCAGTCTCCCGTTCTGTGATGAAAATGTTCTAAGAGAAAGCATATCCCAAACTCTTTGATGGGTGCAGCCCATACCGAGGCCATGGGGGTAATCTTCTGTGTGTAATGCGGCTTTTGAGGGTCGTGCCTTCTATAGAGAAGGTTCACAGCCCACAGCCTCCCTTGTGCGCGCTCTCTCTCTCTCTCTCCCTATTCCCCCTCCCTTCTCCCACCCCCACCATGTGTGTCTCTCTAACTCCTCCCCTCCATCGCTCTCCCCATACGGCCTTATTGACTCTGAAGCTCGGGTGGGTTCCATATCTGCTATCTTGCCAGCACCCCGGGGCTCCCTATCTATCCCTTCAGTCTCCCACCCTGGGCAGTGTATTGATTTATCACAAAACACCTCCTTGCCAGCTGTGCTCAGCTTGCTCCCTGCCTTGCTCAGCAGCATAAAGAAAAGAAGAGGACAGCACATGGCTCCTTGCCCCCCCACTCCACCCCACAAGCTGCAATCCCTGGCCTAGGAGCCTGGAGAGACTTCTAATGGAAGACAGAATTGTACCTGAAAGACAGCAGATGAGGGTGAGGAGTGGCCACGGGGAGGGCGCTGGAGGCAGCTTCTCTGGCCTATGGATGGTAACTGGCTAGGAGTGGAAACATGAAATAGTCTCCCAGTCTACCTAGGCTTGAGTTGGAAGTGGAACCCAGAGCAGGACAGGGCAGAAGAGAATGATCATTGGTTTACAGCTGCCCCTCAGCTGAGCCTGTAGTGGACCCTAATGGTTTCATGCACATCAGGAAAACTGGTCCAAGTGAGCAGGGACCCACAGTTTGCCCTGAAATATCTGCCAGGGACCTTAACTGATATGGGGTCCTATGGCTTCCTGCACACTAAGAAATTGTATGTGTGGTTGCCAAGCCATTGAAGATTCAACAAAGGTCATGACAGACAGGTTATTGAAGGTTGGCCATGGTGGTCAGGACATAGAGAAAACTTACCCTAGAGAGTAGCCACCCATATCAATTATGGCCCAGCCTATGGAAAGACATGATAGAGGACAGGATTTTGACATGGTGCATGCCTTCTGGGGACCTCTCCTCTCTTTGGAGGCCTGGGACCTGCTGTGCTGGTGTGGATAGCATGACTTTGAACAGGACTTGGCATGGGGACCTCCAGGTATCCCAGCAGCCTCGAGGGCTCTGAGTCCATGGCCAGATGGACTCAAGATCACCTTGAGTGTAACACCTACCAGAGGCTGTGGAAACAGGGAATGGCTTGATGTTGGGTAGGGTAGACAGAGTGGTCCAATCAAGGAACAATGAGACAAGAGAGGACCGAGCAGCCCCCAAGAGAACCAGTGATGTAAGAAGGATGGTGAGTCTGAAGAAGGGCGTAGAAATAGCTAGAAAGGACTTCCTGTCTGAACATCGGAGGGGTGATGGACATGGCAGGGGCCATCTTGCCAGACCAAGGGCCTGGGGCTTGGTGCTTTAGCAAACAGACACAAGAAACGGCTCTTGCTTCTCTCCAAGGATGAGCTGGGCCACCAGGAATGCCAGACCGGAATTGCATCTAAACAGCCATGTTCAGGGGTAGTTTGGAAGCCCAGGCAGAGGTAGAGCTTGTGTTTGCTGACATGGGTGTGCAAGTCAGATAATGACACATATTCACAGAAAAACAAAGGTCAAGGTTAAAGCACAGCAGCGAAGAGACCCACAGGACATCAAGAGTCAAAGCAGGAGGATGTAAACGGTCCACCCAGGCTGTCAGGCACTGAGCTCAGAGCATAAGTGTATGCTGACTTCAGAGGCCAGGGCTGAAAGTGGCTGCAGGGTTGCAGGCCTAAGAAGACCCCACAGGTACAACCTAACGCATGACCTCATGACTCTACATATGGTGAGCACTTTGCTCATGGGCAGTTTTCCAACCAATGAGAGGAGAACGGCAGATTGGAGTGGGGCACTCCTCTGTTCTTGCCAACACTGCTCATGATGAATGGGGAGTTCATGAAAGCTGCTTGTTTCCAGGCTGTATACAGAACCTACGGAGCCATGAAAGAGTGTTCAACATGTGAAGGAAACCCTGACAGGTGGGATCTAAACAGGGGGAAACAGGCAGAGCTCAGTGACTTCTGGGTGCTCCTGGGAAAATCCCAGGGAAAACCCTTGCTTAAAGTTATCTTACTTTTATTTCAATGAGATCAACTGTGAGACTCTATTGTGAATTAGAGTCTTGCAAGAAATAGAAGGGGTTGGCCTCAGACAAGGTCACAGTAAACTCTCACAGATTCACATGCATATACAGATACACATGTATGTACATGCACACACCTGTGCACACAAGCACACACTCACACCTGCACACACAGTCACATTTACTGGTGAGCTTTCTCACATGGGGTTCATGTGCTACTCAGTTTGGGAAACAACTTAGCCATATAGGGAGAGGCGACAGACAGACGGATGGATGGACGGACAGACACAGCCTAGCTCACCCTGGCAGATAGAGGCTGTTTGTTGTCTCTGGTTCAGGTATGAACAGAGATATTTCTGGATCCTGAGGTTTTTCCTTCCACACTGGTGGCATTTGCAGGAGGGATCAGGGCTGCAGCGTCTGGAAGGGTCTCAGAAGGAGCTGAGCTCCTGGAAGAACCTCTGAGAGTACCTGTCTGAGACAAAAGAGCAGCTTGTCAGAGGGGGAGCTGTCTGATATGTGAGGAGAACTGTGGGGAGCCCAGTTCCTGGGTGATCTGGGACTGGGAGTCTCTGAAGTCCTTCCCAGTGTCTGTGCCCCCCCTCCCCCCATGGTACACCTTGAGGCCAGTGTCCATCCAGAATGGATGTGGTGGGTTAGAAGGTGTGGAACATAGGCCAATCTGCAGAGCCCCTCCAGAGAATCAGGAGGGGGTGTGAGGCTGGAACGACTGCTGCAGTGTCTAGCAGTGCTTTAATGGAGGGGTGTTTAGAGGGGATTTGGGTTGACGGTGTGACCCTCAAACATTGTCAGCAGAAATTGTCACCATAGGAGAAGTGGCCCCAGGTGAGACACTTGTCACTCCCCCCCAACTCCGTCTGAGTTCAACTGTGGTAGAGGGCAGTGCTGGGGAGCCCTGGGAAGGCCATAATAGGCTCCACTTTAGACCTCATGCTTCTGGAGGTACTAATACTAAGAAGGGAGGAGGGAAATTCCCTGCAAAGAGCAAGCAGCATTAGCCTGGAAATAACAGAGATCTGAATCCTCCGGTGCCCAAGTCAGAGAAACTCCTGGGAAGGCCTGAGCTGATGGGCACAACTCTCTAGAGAGACCATGCACATGAAGCCCTGCTGTTGAGGGGCAGGCTGGGAGGCTGGAATGGGAGATGGGTGTCCTGCCCCCTCCTCCCTGCAGGCTAGCACCTTTCCTCCCTGTCCATTCTCACCTTGTCAACCCCCACTCAGTCCTTGCCTGCTCAGGCAGCCTGTGGATGCAGTTTTCTGCCCCCACTTGTCCCTCCCAGTGAGTGGCAGCTGCCAGGACCTAAGCTAAAACCCTTGGCTTCCCAGTCTCAATCCCTAGGCAGCCATGAAGGTTTTAATTTTTCAAAGTGCAAGAACTGGCCATTCATCAAGCTGAAGCCAAGTGTCTCAGGGTACTCTCCTGCACTCTGCTTGCTTGGTGCCAACAGCTTTCCTAGGTCTCCAAGATCTGGAACCCCAGAGTCCTATCAAGACCCACATCCCACTAATGTCAGACAGTGTGGGACCCCCAAGTCTTCAGAACCACTGATATCCAGAATGTGCTGTCCAAATGCAGCCATGAGCAGCCAGTTTGATGCCAATGAGCTAACAGGAAACATGATTGTAAATTCTGCTCTTTAGGCATACAGTGCTCAAAATCCATGTGGGCAGTGGCTGAGAGGACTAGGCTGGGGTGTGAGCTGATTCCACCATATATCAGATGTACTGGAGAGAGAGAGAGAGAGAGAGAGAGAGAGAGAGAGAGAGAGAGAGAGACAGGCAGACAAACAGAGAGAAAGACAGACAGAAAGACAGACAGAGAGACACAGAGAGAGGGGAGGGAGAGAGAGAGAGAGAGAGAGAGAGAGAGAGAGAGAGAGAGGACTCTTCACCCACTGACAGATGTGGTCAGCACGTTGATGCCCTTGTGGCTGGATGCTAGCAGATGATATCACGTTCTGCAGTCAGAGGCTGAAGAGATGATCAGAGAGACGCTCTGTGTGGACCCTGCAGAGCTTTCTCTTTCCTCTGATCCCCAAATGTGGAAAGCATGCCCCACAAGGCTGGGTGCTCCCACCTCCTTCTTGACACCTGTCCCCTGTTCCTCTCCTGTGCTCCACTGAGCTAGGCCTCTTGGGGACAGCCTTCTCTGCTCTCCAAATGAGTCCCATTCTTAATGTGCAGTGTGTGTGAAGGAGCAGAAATATAATAAATGAATGACTTGGTGCGGGGGCAGGTAACAAATGAATGCATACAGGAATGAATGAATGAACGAACAAATGAACGAACCAAAAGGAAGCTTCTACTGTTTCTAGTAGCAGCCTGGTCCCATTCAGATGAGCACCAACCCTGAAACTCTCAACAATGGTCCCTGCTCCTGTTACCATGTCCCCACCAGGCCCTGATATCCTATCTGGGGAACTTCCGGGTCCTTGCAGGAGACCAGAGTAGGGGGGCACATTTCCTTATATCAAGATTTTTGACTGGAGTCTTGGAACTTGAGCTAGAGAAATCCAAAGGCCTGCAAGGAAGTCAGTGAATTCCTTTCCATGGAGGAGTGTGAAGCCAAGAAGCCCTTCAGAGAATGTTCTCTGCTTTCTTTGACTTAAATTATAAGCCTCTCTGCTCTGGCTGGACAGGGTGTCTGTTCACAGGGACGGAGGGGCTGGGAGAAAGGAATCTAGGAGCACAGGAAAAGCCCAAGTTGATCCTCAGGGAGGAAAGAATTCCAGGCTGACAGTGCTTAGCACAGCCCCCGTGAGCAAGCACCGAGGAGTGGAAAGGTGTGTGCTTGACTACAGTTTGACCTTTTTAGGTCTTGGTGCTCTTACCTCTAAAGTGGAGATACAAACACATGTCTTTGCTCACTGGAGTGGGCTCTGTCCAGACCAGCCAGTGCTGAACACTTGAAGATCTTGACATGCTATGGAACTAGGAAGATTTGTGTGTGTTTGTCTGTAGAGATCTTTTCTAGGGAACAGAGCCTGGGGACTGCCTGGTCACATTTGCATGCTGTGGCCATGTCTAAGAGTGAAAAGCCAGAAGCAATGTCAGGAGGGTTAGGGAGATGGGAGTCAGTAAGTAAAGGTCTTCCATGTGACTATGGAGATCAGCATTTGGATCTCCAGCACCCACATAAAAAGTTAGTGTAGTGGAGCAGCACATCAGTAACCTCAGAGCTGTGGAGAGAGACTGCTAAGAGCTCATTTGACAGCCTAGCCTATCAGTGAGTTCTAGGCATGTGTGTGTGTGTGTGTGTGTGTGTGTGTGTATGTGAGTGTGTGTGTGTGTGCGCATATACATACATACATACATACATACATACATACATACTTACACACACACAGACATATGAAGATCATTGATGTGAGAAAGACACTGATGTACCCACATGTACATACAGACACATACATGTGTACACACACACACACACACACAAAGAAGTAATGTCATGAGGTGTTGAGAGGGGCTTCTAGAGGGTTGATGGGGGAGTGGGTGTTGCTGTGGAGAGCAGGTACTGCAGTCTCTGCATGGCTACCTGGGCTGATAGACAACAGTCAGGTCTAGTGGTGGAGACAGACCTGGCTGCACGCCTGCAGCTCCATGGACTCTCTTACAGCTTCACTTGCAGCTCCATGGGCTCACCTGCAGCTTCTTGGACTCACTTGCAGCTCCATGGGCTCACCTGCAGCTCCATGGGCTCACCTGCAGCTTCATGGACTCACTTGCAGCTCCATGGGCCCACCTGCAGCTTCATGGACTCACTTGCTGCTCCATGGGCTCACCTGCAGCTTCTTGGACTCACTTGCAGCTCCATGGGCACACCTGCAGCTCTGTGGGCTCTCACTCCCTCATCTGTATCATAGGAACAGCATGCAGAGCACCAGCTCAGTTCCTGACCTGGGATTGGCTCCCTCTCCACCCCTGCACACATAAAAATCCAAGTGAAGGGCGGCCAGGAAGCCCCAGATGTCACTGCATCCTTTGCCTCACCCCAGGCTGTCAGTAAATCTCAGCAAGATCCAGCAGCATCCCTGCACCCCTTATTTTTCTCAACTCCAGTTGCAAGAAATCAAGAGTCACAGTGCAAGCAGAGACAGGAGGAAAGGCTGATGGGAATCTGCTTTGTCAGGCTAAGGGTCCCTCCACCACCCGTTCCCACCCCAGCCTCACCAGAGGCAGCAGGCATTCTGGGGAGAGAAAAAAAGAAACAAGAAACAACAGCCTAGAAATACATAATTGATTTCCCTTCTTGCTAGTTCCCAACATGGGCTTCTGGGTCGCAGGGAAGGTGCCTGATTAGAATATCTCTGAAGAGGGCAGTGAGTTATGGCAACGGACACTCTCCCAGCTGTCTCTCCTGCTCATAAATCTATCCCCCTCTGAAAGTGCAGATGGTCCATAATCGTCCATCATGTGGAGTTCAGCACCGGACAGCTCCCGGGCGGGTTTTTCCTCTGAGGATCTTTTTCTGCAAGCTAAACGGAACTGCGACTCCACGCAGCCTCTCCCTGTAATGGAGTGTGAGCAGATCAACCATCGGGAATGATTTAAGAGGGGACGAACGATAAATATCCAAGAGGTTGGCGCTCGAAGCCAACAGGCAGCAGAGGAGGGCGCAGTCCTGAGGAGAGGGAGGAGCTACCCCCATGTACTTACATTATAGAGTGCTTTTTATTTATTTATTTTGTGGAAGAACAAGGCTATGTCACAGGGAGAGGTGTCTCTCAAGGGACTTTTTCAGGAGCCCCCACCCCCTCAAGCGCCTTTCTCTGCCATACCAAGGAAGACAGAGATCAAGGGGTCATTTGGCTGGTCATAGGGTAAGTAAATCCCTCCCCATTTGAAGCCATTTCTTTGGAAGGGTTGGCTGTCCTCATCCACTGTTTAACCCATAGTGATGTTGACTCTCCACTCATGGTTGCCTGGCCCACCCGCTCCCTATCTTGTCAGCTTTCCAGGGGAAGCTGGACACAGCGGAGAGGAGAGTTCACACATGGTTATTTCTCGTTCACTCCACAGTCTCCTAATCAGAGCCAGTCCCTGGAAGGGGAACAGAGAGATCTGTCCAGAGTTGGGCTCCAGCCTCGGGATCCCAAAAAGGCTTTGGTGTAGTTTGGGTTTAGTTGCCAAGCAGCCTGCAGCTCTTTGATGAGAAGAATCTATAACTAACTAACCATTGGTAGAGGACAGTCATCGGTGGCAATGCCCTGGACTCAGGGCAGGCTTTCATGGTTCTCCAGCCCTCTGCCTCCTGCCTTGAGGCAGAGGGAGTGAAGGTTAAGGGTGATGGAGGAGCAATCTGCCTCCTACAGGTGCTAGTCACCTTGCCAGGTGGTGCCTTATAGCTGCACTGCAGGGGGAGACTGCAGCTCTCTCTCCTTGGGCTCCTTCCTGTTCTCTCTTCCCATACAACAGAACTCCAGGTTGGGGGCAGGGTGTTTCCAAATCAGCAGAGCTTGCCGAGGTCCCAGGTCAGACACTTACAGATCCTTCTGCAAGACTACTTGTCAACCTTGGCTGTCTGTGTGTGTGCCACAGAAGATGCCAGAGAGCAGCTCCATGCCCTCCCTCATAGAAGGAGCACTACCATGAGGAGATCCAGTCCCCACTGTGGCCTCTCACTAACCCTTGAAAATAGAATTCACCCCAGCATCTTCCTGGGACATCTCAGAGCAGAGCACACATATACACATGCATGTGGCCCAGCTGAATTCTTGCACTCACTTGCTGTGCACCAGATGCTGCATGGTAGCACAGGTACATGGTGGGTTCTTCTGAGTGCCTGGGGCAAGGGATATTGCTCCATAAAGTGACCAAAGTCCCCAGAGCCCCTCCCTCTAGGCCTCTCACAGGTAGGTAAGAGGCTTCCTCCTCCCCCTTCCCCTCCTCCGCCTTCTCCCCTTCCCTTCTCCTCCTGCCACTCTCTCCAGGAAAAAGGGGAGGTGGCAATCCCTCCTGACATAGAGAAGATACAGAATGGGGACCTGCCTGCCATGTGGCTTTGGCTAGCTCTCAGCCAGAACAAAGCTCCCAGAGAGGAGCTTGAGGGAACGGGTGAGTGTTCTCCATCCCACTTTACACAGGCTGCATCCCAAAACCACAGAAGCCCCATGATGATTCAGCCCCCTCCTAGAGTTGAGCCCCGAATGTGTGTAAATTCAGTGGATCTCAGATTGCCCCACATGATTCTGCTGGCGATGAACCTAGGCTGTGATCGTGCATCAGCATGCCTCTCCTAGCGCTCCCCGTTGTGGATAGAATGTCTTTTACTAATGAGCAGAGTGAGGTACTCATTCTGGAGCAGGGCCACCACTTCCTCTACAATCCAAGTAGCACTGAGCATAAGGAGGTCTGGAGCCTCCACTTCAGAGAAGCCAGGAAAGAGGGCATCGGGTAGGGTCAGCAAGCTGTGTATCTCATTGCTGCACATACACCCTGCTGGACCTGTCCCATGCTGTGAAACATGCTCTCCTCAAGCACAACATTCTGGTCTGGGAACATGGAGTTCAAAACCCAGTCCACCACAGAGCTGAGTCTCAGTGGCTGGTCCACATGTCCTTCCCAGAACACCAGCCCGTAATGAACCTGGGCTCTCCACCCAGCATCTGCAGCCCCAGAAGTGATCTCTTTGGGTCCACTGGTTCACTTTGATGGTCCCAGTGTATCTTGATGTACAGAGGATGGCAGCAAGTCTACTGTGTGCATCCATTGTGTCTTTCAATGGCATCGACACCCATAACAGTGACAATAAGAGTAGTGACCTCGGTGACAGCAGCTGACAGCAGCTGTGGGCTGTGTGGAAGTCCTCAGCTTGAGAGGGCATAGTGAGGATTCTATCCAACCTGTGCCTCACTTCCTTTCCCCCACCTGATACCCATATGTGCTTTCCTATGGTCGTTGAGGGCCAGCTGATGAGCGCTGATTCGCCAATCCCACACACTCCTCTGGCCTGTGTACACAGTCAGCACTGGAGCTTGGAGATTGCTTCCAACAAAGGACTCTGGGGGGAACAGTGCAGTGACTGTCACAGAGTGTCACAAACCCCGTGGAGAGCCCATGCTTTTCTCCCTGCTGAACATCCATGTGTGGACACACAGAGGTGCCCAGCTCAGAGGCAGGAGAACCATTCAATCCTCAGCCCCTTCCTTGAGTATCCCTGTCTTACTCATTTTACGCCTTACTCATTTTAGCCCTGAGAGTCCTTCTCACTGAAGGATGCAGTATGCCATACACAGGGGACTCATGATTCTCCTGTCAGATCACCAGCTCTTAAGTTGCTACCTAAGCCTGCTTCATCTTGTGTCTCAGTTACTTTTCTGTGGCTGTGATAAAACACTATGGCCAAAACAACTTATAAAATAAATGTTTACTTGGGCTTACAGTTCCAGAGGGTTAGAGTCCGTGGCATGGGGTAGAGGCGTGGTGGCTAAAGCAGCAGCTGGTAGCTCACTTCTCACACTATCTCTGAGGAATCTCTGAGCTTCTCAAAGCCCATTCTAAATGACACACCTCCTCCAGCAAGGCCACACTTCCTCCAGCAAGGCCACACCTCCTCCAGCAAGGTCACACCTCCTCCAGCAAGGTCACACCTCCTCCAGCAAGGCCACACCTCCTCCAGCAAGGCCACACCTCCTAATGCTTCCCAAACAGCTGCACACTGAGCAGCAAGTATGCCTGAGATTACTGGAGGATATTTCATTCAAACCACCATGCCCTGCATGGGAAAGACTGGAGCTGAACTCTACTGAGCATTTGCTGAGAGGCAGCCCAATGCTTGGGGCTTGCACCATCTAACTGACTCAGTGCCTGGAAAGCCCCTCCAACCATCAGCAGCACAGTCTCCAGGAGACCACAGCCTTCCCACCCAGTTCCACACTCACTGGCTCTGCACAGCTACTCTTGCTCTCCATTGTTCATGGGGTAGCACCCACCACCCTGCATCTTCCTTGTTTCCAGCCCACTTTCATATTACTGTTCATCACCAAAGGAAGTCAGGACAGGAACTCACACAGGGCAGGAACTTGGAGGCAGGAACTGACGCAGAGGCCATGCAGGGATGCTACTTACTAGCTTGCTTCTCCTGGCTTGTTCCACTTGCTTTCTTATAGAACCCAAGATAACCAGCTCAGGGATGGCACCACCCACAAGAGGCCCTCCCCCCTTGATCACTAATTGAGAAAATGCCTTCTTACCGCTGGATCTCATGGAGGCATTTCCTCAAGGGAGGCTCCTTTTTCTGTGATAACACCAGCTTGTGTAAAGTTGACACACAAAACCAGCCAGTACAATGAGTGCATCTGGGGGTATGCATATACATGTGTGTCTATATGTGTATATCTGTGTGTATACATGCATGTGTGTGTGTTCTGGGCCATCCCCACCTAGACCAACCAAAAGGACCTCACTGAGCAGGTCTCATCTCAGCCACTGGCTTCCCATGTTCTTCTTCTCCTGCCCCCTCTGCTTCTTTACACACCCAGCACCTAGGCCTTCAGTTTCTCTTTCCCAGTGCCAACAGCCAGAGCCTCTTTCTGTTTTGGTGACATTGTGCGACATTTCCTCCTTTCTGGCTCATATATGTCAAAACTTTGTATTAGGGAAGAAAAGCAGGGGAAGCCATGTGGGAAGTAGGTCACCTGGAAATCAACAACCTGCCTGTAATTAAATCTGCATTCTCCCTGGAAGAGCCCAAATCCAGTGGGTGGCTTCCCTCCCTTGCTCCCCACCCCACCTCCACCTTTCCCTCCTTACAGGGCCAGGTTCCAAAGACTCCTCATATGAAACCTACCAAAAAAACCTCATTAGGCAAACAACAAAAACATCCCACATTGGGGTGCATTCCCTATCTCAGCTCTCACGGAGAGCCGAGCAGAGGCCTGAGTTTGGAGGCCCTCATTACAAACCCAGAATGGAACGTTTGCTGTTTTTGTTTAGTGGGGCTCCTTGGCTCACGCCCTCAGCAGTTCTGTGTCCTGGATTTTAACAGTTGATTAGCAGCCTCCTCTGTGTTGGAGTTTTGATGATCCATGCTGGCCCGTTTCTCACCACCATGTCCCAAGCTCCTTCTTGGCCGCTGGTTAAGCAAATAACACCTGGGGCCTCAGGATCGGTTGCGCTTGGAATGTGTTTATTTCACTCGGGGCAGGAATTGGGCTTAGTCGCCGAAAGGGCTCCAGCTGACAGCGCAGAGATGGAGCGAGGAGAACTCATAAACTTACCAGCAGCAGGCAAGCAACTCTAGAAATGGGCTGGCTAATGACCTGCTGAAGATTTTGTCCCAATCCCTGTGACAATTGTTTTAGAAAGAGAGGTTTTTAAAAACAGACATTTCTAGGAAAAGGCAAGGTGCTAAGCTTAACTTGTATTCCTAGAAAAGTCTTCACGGAGCTAATGGTGGAAGGTGAGGGAGCTGACATGTGACATGCTTGTGGACTTGCCCACAGCCAGAGCAGGGTCTGCCCGAAGGCCATTATAAGCTCCTTGCTGCCGAGAAGCTGCCCCAGGAGTAAGGAGACTTGCTTGGCTTCACCAAAGAGTGTCGTTCTAAGTGTGTGTCAAGCACCTTCTGCATCGACTGGTTCCCTGAGAGCAGCTACTTAATTAAGGGGAGCTGAAGTTTAGGGGTGCTCTGATTACCTCTCTGTGCCATGATAGCAACTCCACTTAGGACTTGATACAGTCATGAAGCCCAGCGTGCTTATTCTGACGAAGCCACCCCAGCAAGCCTAATGAGGGAGCCTTCTCCTGAAACGGTAGCATCTTTACTCCGAGGTTCAAAGGGCTGAGCCAAGCGCACCAGGCAGAATGCTGAGTTGATCGTGGCTTCCTTACAGACCTGTCCGTTTGCAAAATGAATCAAATTTTGATTCACTGGGCCTGGTTGGGGAAGTGTACAGACTTTGGAATATGAATGGCCTGGGTCTGTAGTTTAAGCCAGGCCACGTGCTGACTGTGAGGCCTTGCACAAGAGGCAGTTTGCAGTCTTCTTGTCTGCGTGATGACCTGGAGGCTCAGTGATATTGTGATATGTATAGTAAAGCCTTTGTCTGACTTTAAGTGAAATGTTTCATCAAAGTCTTTGCTACGTGTGGGTCAATAGTAGAGGCTGAGGAACTGTTTTGAGACTGTTTGAACCTTGAGGAAATGTTGTCTCTCTGGAGAATTTGTACTTGGTGCTACGTGAGAACGTGCAACGGCACCAGCCTTGGTCCTAAGACACTGCTGCAAACGTGGAGTTCTTACTCCAAGTTTGTCTCCTGGGTCACATTTGATCTTTCCCTAAGCCAGGCATGGTGACACACACCCGTAATGCCAACCCCTAGGAAGCTGAAGCAGGACTCTTGGGCCACAATGGCAAGCAGTGTCTACAAACAAACAAACAAATAAACAAGTGGGCCAGAAAGGTAAAGGCATCTGCCGCCAAGCCTGATGCCCTGAGTTCAATTTCCATAACCTACCTGTTAGGAGAGACTTGACTCCTCTGACCTCCATACTTAGCCATGGCATGTGTATGCCGCCCCACAAGATAGATGCCATAAAAGCACTGGAAACAAGCAAACATTTGATCTTCCCTAAATAGTACCCCACAGAGTGTCACTGCTTCCAGACATCCTCAGAGAAGGATCCACGCAGCTCTTTCCCAGACTTTTTGCTGCTGCTGTCCCTGGAGCACCCCTCCCTTACCTATCCTGTCCCTTCCCACTCCCTCCCATTTTTACTTGGCAAATTACACCCTGGTTCTCCCTGCCTGCTCAGTGGCTGCTGTCAGGCCCTGGCAGGTTCAGGAGCCAGCAGCAGGGGGCAAAGACACTTGCAAAGAGGAACTAATAGGAAATGAAATAGCTTTTCTCCTCCGAAGACCCCTCCCTGCTTTGCCGGTAGACCCACCCCTTGCGGCGTGAATTGTTTCCAATCCAATCTCGTGTTTATTGAAGTTCCCTCCAGGGTAAACTCGAGAGACGTCTCCCCCAGCCTCGTAGAGTGGCCTTATTTACCAGAATCCCCTCGGCGTGCCATTTAAGCTTCTCCATTAACATTTCCTGCGTCTTGCTCATTGCGAGCATGGGCCCTGGGAGACCTCCGGGGTGGCGGCACAGCGGCGGCCTGCAGAAACGCAGGGCTGATTTTAATTGGTTTGAAACTGCCGCTGTCGACCACAGAGGGGTCCCTTTCCTTGAGTAATGACCTGGAATTTGATCATGAGGTTTTTGTGAGTTTGTAAGACTGGAAGTGTAGCTGCGTGCGATCAGAGCGAGAGCTGGCCGCAAGCGTATCAGGCTGGCCAGTGCCGAACCTCGCCATAAAAGACCCAGCAGGTTTGGGGCTGCCGGCTGGCTGAGGGGGCACTACGGAGAGTTTCCAGCAGCTGCTTGTTGTCCTAGACTTGCTTGCGTGAGTTCTGCAGGAAGGATGGAAGATCCAGGGCTCTCCAGGGACCCTTCTGTGACAGGTCACTCTGCAGGGGACCTCAGGATGCTCATGCCCTCACCCACGTGACCCATTCTCACTGAGTGGAGAAAGAATCACTTTCCAACAGTGCTGGGTTTCTCATGAACTTGAAGACCTCTGCTTGACAAGGAAAAGCAACCAAGACCCCCTTCCCATCCCAGCACTCTCTAGTGTCCTGGCTGAAGTGGGGTGGGGGGAGCCCAGAGGGCGGAAGCTTGGTTCTCCTAAATGAAAGATGGCAGGGAGGATCCTGGATGCAGGAATGGTCTTGGTCTAGAGACCATCACTTGGAACAGGTAGAGGTCTTCTCAGGTAGAGATTATCTGGCTCCTCCCCAGACCTCACTGTCACAGCCCCCCTCCAGGTGCTTAACCACCAAACAGACCCACTAAGCTCCTTTTTTTTTTTATATGACAGGATCTCTCTGTGTAGCCCTGGTTAGCCTAGAACTTGATATGCATACCAGGCTGTCCTCAAACTCACAGAGATCTGCCGGCCTCTGCCTCCTGAGTGCTGGGATTAAAGGCGTGCACCACCAACCAGCCTCGACTGAGATTCTGGGTGTACAAAATCTCATGCTTCTGGCTGGTGTCATCTCCTGAGGACAAGCAAGACTGATACCTTCCCCCCAAACGGGGAGATTTTTAATAATTAAGATAAAACTTCATAAGTATGCATTCTCTTCTGCCTGTGACCCGCCCACACCAGTCAACATGTCAGCTGTCAGCCCTGAGCCCTTTCCCTGCAGGGCTGGGAAGATGCTACAGAAAGCTTCCCTACAGAGCCCAGACTGGCCTTCACCTTTGACCCTATTCTCAGGGTCAAATGCTGACCCTATATCCCAAATGCTGAAGTTACAGGCATGAGCCACCACGCCCAGTTTGCAGAGTCATAAAGAAGAATGTTGCAGATAAGCTCCAGTCCCCTCTGAACACATACGCCCCCACAACCAGGGGCAGCTCTGAGCATCCATTTTGTGTCTGTTTAGTTCTGTTCCCTGAAAAAAAAAAAAAAGCCAAGGGGAAACAAGGAAAAGAATTAAAAAAAACCTTCCCAGGGCTGGAGAAAAGGCTTCGTGGCTAACGGGTTTGCTGTACACGCATCCTCATGGGTTAGAACCATCAGAATCCCATTTTTAAAATAATAAAAATGAAACCAAAGCCAGGCAGTGTTGTTGGCACATACTTATAATCCTGGCACTGGGGGAGGAGACAGGAGGATCCCCGGGGACCACTGGCCAGTTAATCCTGATGAATCAGCAAGCCCCAAGTTCAGTGAAAGAACCTCATTCCAACAATCAGGTGAAGACCCACAGATATGCTCACATAACTGTATAATACACACACAGAGAGAGAAAGAGAGAGAGAAAGAGAGAGACAGAGACAGAAGAGACACAGACAGAGAGAGACAGAGGACACAGACAGACAGATAGACAGAGTGCACTTTCCTTAAGTGACTGATAGAGGACATGGTTCTGTCCCTGTCAAGGCCATTCACACTGTGCCTGTATATAACTTGCTTCTTGTGTTAGATGTGATACTTGGTGGTGTTCGCTGCCAGGCAGATGTGTCTTAGGCCTGCTGCTTGGCAGAAACCACCCTGGAACCCTGCAGTAGTCTTCCATACATTCACTGACAAGCTGTTCAGTTCTTGTCACCTGTGGCTCTTTTAAAGAGTCTCTCAGTGAGACCCTAGGTGCTTGGCTTCCTCTGCACGGGGATGTGAGTGGGTGGTCTCAGAATGTGCCAGATCCTGATGCTACCATCCAGCCAGTCCACATCTCCGGCTTGCTCTGTCCTCACTGACACTTGGTTTCTGTCAGCCATGCCCACATTTGTGCGGTCAGGAGTAGGGGCAGTACCTTGCTGAGTGGGGCTGTTGCCTGATGGCTGATGTTTCCTCCGTTTTGGGAAGGCTCCATGGTTCTACCTGCCCGGGGGGACTCTTTGTTACCCTGTCTGCCTCACACTCACTTCAGAAAGCAGACTGTCCTAGGCAAACATTTACAATAATAGGTAAGAGGACCTCACTGATCTCAGCATATGGAAGGTGGAGGTAGGAGGATCAGAAGTTCAGAGTCATTGTTGGCTGCATAACAAGTTCAAGGCCAGCCTGAGACACATGAGGCCCTGCCTTTAAAAAAGAAAAAAAAAAAAGCAAACCACACATCTGGGGATTTCCTGTTAGGCTGGGCTACCTGTGGTGTTCTCACAAGTCTTAGCAGCTCTGGCTAAGATGTTGCTTAGGGGTGTAACTTCTCACTGCCTTCCAAGATGACCTGACCCCCTGAGCTCAGCCTTTCAGGACCACAGACTCCAGAAACAATCCCAGGAGAGGAGTTGGGTTTCTCCATCTGTAAACTCACATCTGTGGATTCAACCAACCACAGATCAAAATAGTCAGGAGAAGTCTACCCCAAGTGTGCACAGCCCTTTTTTATAAACAGCACAGAGCTCAGCTACGTACAAGCATTATATCCGTTCATAAGTAGCCTGGTGAGGGTTCACAGTCTGTCTGTTGGGAGCTAGGGAGATCCTAGTGGGGAAGGTTGTGGCTAGGCAGAATGAAGACACAGGTTCAGATCTCTAGCACCCACGTAAGAAGCTGGACTTAGGGGCACATGCCTGTAATCCCAGTGCTAGACTAGGCAGACAAGTAGATTCCAGGGATTCGCTCTTCATTCAGCCAAATACAGAGAAGTTCCAGGTTCAACACAAGAGAGCAATAGATGAAGACACTCAGGGCCACCTCTGGCCCTCCTATGCACTCTCAGGAAAGTGAATCCTTTTATTCTGTGCCCGTGCACACCTCCTTACATACATAAATATATAATATAATACTTAAATGAAACCTTCATTTAAGTAAATAGATTAAGTATATAGAAGAAGGTGAGCAGTTGACTCTGTGAGTACGGGGCTTGCCGGAAGCCCAATAACCCAAGTCTGCTTCCCAGGCCCCACATCCCAGGCCCCACATTGTGTGGGGAGAGAACTGACCCCCGCAAGTTGTCCTCTGACCTCCACATATGAGCATCTTCAGATTCTGATACCCCTGAAGGACCTGGAGTCAATCCCACACCAAGAGTCCAGGGTTACTTAGCTTTGCATGTGACTGCTCCCACGTATGGGAGGACGGACAGCAGTGTTTATTGCCAAGGTGTGTGTGATGGGCTCAAGAAGTTGAGAATAAACTCTGCTTTCCAGGTTTCAGGAGTGCTACTGCCACAAGCGACCTGGCTAGGAAGCTAAGACACTGTCCCTACCCTTGCCCACATCCCTGAAGGAGCCAGAGCTCTGGACAAGTGATGCAGAACTGCAGACCTGGCTTCCTGTGGTTCATGGTGGTTCCTTATCCTGCCTTCCTAACAGGAAGAGACAGGACACCCACCTGCCTCCTGCCTTCTCTCCTCATCCTCAAGGCTGTCCCTGACCCTTTGAGAACTATAAAGGATATCAGTCCATTCCCTTACATCCAGACAAGACAGCACTGGCTGTAGCCTAGGATGACTCCAGGGGCCTTCCAGGAGTCTCGGGGTGAGGATCCAGGGTAGACTGGTGGGTGATATCTGAGCGAAGCTTGCTACATGGAGCCCTGCACACTAAACTGTAATGCTCTGTGGCAGGGCCCAGGCCTGGGAAGTTTCTGTTCCTGGACACACCTGGCCTGATACTATGCTGATCAGGCCCCTGGGGACAGCACCAGCCTTCCCTCACCCTGCTGTCCTACCCTGTGACAGCTAGTGTGGTCATGTAAGAACCCCATGAGTTTTCGAAGTAGGAGAAAAGGCTCTTGGGAGCTGGCTGTAGCAAACTGGCCAGCACCCAAAAGAACAAGGTGATGAAGTCATCCAAGTGGACTCTCGAGTGCTACCAAAGTGCAGGTTGTGTGATTTGTGGCGCACCTCCAGCATTCTCTGCTGAAGTTGCCCCCTGGGACCACTATGATGGCTGTCATCAAGTCACACTGTGGGGGATACAGAGCAGTCAGCCCTTTCCCCCTGTCTTCACCTACACTCTGCCCAGGGAAGACTCCAGGGTGCAGGGACAGTTTATTGGGCCAATAAAATCTCAAGTACACAAGTTTAAGATCCCTCTGGGGTTTGTCTCCTTCCTACATGGGGCCAAAGCTTTCCCAGACTGAGTGCATCTGCTCTGTAGAAAAGGCGTGTTAATGATAGCCTGCCATCTTCCAGTGTCTCCATCCCAGGAAGACACCTGCCACTTGAGAGTGAGCTGTGCTATCTGTGTGCACCTTGGGACAGTGTTCTGTTCTGTCTTGGCATCCTGACTTAGACACATGCAGAGAGTCTACCTCTTCTTACAGGGTCTAACTGTGCCTTGTCTACTCATTCTGTTCTATACATCCTCCTGCTTTCTTTTTGAAAAATCATCCTGCCTCCTTTGCAACCGGGCTCTCCTCTTTGGCTCTTGGCTCTTCCCAGGAATGCCTAATTCCCAGAGGCTCTGCCTCACCTTTGCACCCACAGTCCTGAGAATCTATCCTGAACACAATCAGCCCCAGTACCAGGCGCTCTAGTTCATCATGGCATCTCTGTGTTGCAGCGATTAGCATTGTCAATTGAGAATAGATGGGACAAGAGAGCTAGGGCCAGAGCAGAGCTGGTGACAGCATAGGGAGCCCAGTGCAGAAGGGATGGGCTTGGGAGTCAGGTGGCTCAGGCTAAGTGTCCTTATTGCAGCCTTACCCAGTGTCACAAAGTCAGGATGGCCAGCGGGTTCCAGACTTAAAACTGTGAAGCACATTTGGTGTTTTTTTCAGTCCCTTTTTTCATCTGCTGAAGCATACCTCTGACTCCTGCAGGAACGTCAGCGAGGGGCTATTTTAGTCTCTTGACACAGCCTATCTAAGAGTCAGATCTGGAATAGGCTTCAACATTGAATAGAAGCTATGGGAGCCATTGACCAACTGGATGGCCAGATACATGGATGATTGATCTTATAGTTGTCAGGAGAAGGTGCAGAAGGGCAGTCTGGCTCAGTAGGAGTTGCCAACCCAGGCTCAAGTCAAACCCACCTCCCTCTTCACTCTCAGATGACTAGGTCAGGCCTACCTCAGGGTGTAGACCTGAGACTCATCTCCCATGAAGGAAACCTATCATAGATGCCAAATAGTCAAGAAAACCTAGATTATGTTGGGATGCATGGTGGGGACCCTGCCAGGTGGACACAAAAGCTGACTGTCAAATGTTCTGTAGCCCCATGTTCTGACCAGATGAGCCTGGCGGTGATTGTCCATAACAGGACACCGCCCCACTGTGTTTTATGAATACAGACTGTTAACTTTCATGAGGTTGTGAGAACTGAGGCTGCATGAGGCTGGCTGGTCACTCTGACTAGGATGGCAGAGCACGTTCCCTCCACAGAGAGCTTCAGACATGGGCAGATGCCGTGAGGGCTGTGGGAGGGGAGATGAAGGGAAGTTCTTAGTTCAGAACCCATTGAGGACCCCAGTCGCATGTTATGTGGACCCCAACAGGTGGAGAAAGGGCAGCCACTGGGGAGATGTTCTCAGGAATATGGGAATGCAGGAGAAGAAGGGGGCAGGAATACCGGACCCATCCCTAGGGGTATAGATGGGGAAAGATCAGCAGAAGCCTTGATCTGGTGACAGCCCACTCCAGGAACACATCAGGGGTTCTGTGCGGGCTGGCAGGCACCAGGATATGGGGGCTTGCACGGACTCATGTGTGGAGAAGATTGGAAGCTGGGAGTCATGAAGGAGAGGTATGGCTGACTGAAGAACATGGATCCTCAGGGATAGGAACTTAATTGGAAGCCTTGAAGGCACCATAAAGATGCCAAGCAACTCACCCCTCTTTATGTGTGTACAGGCAGCACATTTGTGGGGGTGCATATGCACAGGCGTGATCACGTGTGTGGAGGTTAAAGGTTGACATTCAGAGTCTGAGGACAACCGTGCTGTTTGTTCATGAGTATACATGAGAATCCATGTGTTGAGTGCTGCAGCAGGCGGGTGTTATTCTAGGCTCTGAACACTTGGAGTCACCTGGTGCATTGTCACAGAAACTGGAAATCCAAGTTCAAGGTGTGGGCAGAACTTGCATTAAGCTGCTCATAACATGGAGAGAGGGAAGCTGATTATAAAGTACTAACCCCACCCAAAGGGGCCACCCTCACAGCTAATCATCTCCGAGGCCCCTCTCCGAATGCTCTGGAGTTGGGCCCTGGCAATTTATCATGTGTCTTTGGTGGCAATTCACCAAGAACAGACCAGAGAAGGCCTGTATCTACCCACTGCAGGCACAGTCTAACAGAGAGACAGGACCTCAGTCTCTCTAGACTTTGCCCTACACTCTAATGTCTGGCTGAGAGCCATTCCAAGAGACACCACATTGTAAGCTGTGAGAGACAGCTCGGTATAAAGGGGGTGTGGCTAGCTGGAGGGGGTTCTGGCAGGTTTAGATGGAAGGGCAGCCTGGCTAGGCTCCAAGGCATGCTATAGGCCTGGTAGTCCCTTGGGGTGTGATGTTACCACTGAGGCTGAGCCCAGTGCTTGGGAACAAAGGTGGGTAGCAGGGACAACCCTGAGGGCACAGCCTCAGGACAGCTGTGCCGGCTGGGAAGGAGAATGGGTCTCTTGTGGGAGACAGGTTGGAAAGGCCATCCATTGATGTTGTGACCCACTGGCACCCTCCCGATCCACATCTCACCTCGCAGGTGTCACTTTCGACTTCCAGAGACATATGCATCTGATGTCTCCCAGGTATCGGAAGAGATTGGAAATGATACCATTCTCTTGTTTTTCCTTTCAATTGCAGTGTGACATCAGAAGGACCAGGGGGAATTCTGCCAGCCTTCCGAGAGCTGGCCCACAGGCCTCCTTGGAGGAAACCTGTCTGAGGAGTAGCCTATTCTGCAAACAGGTATGTGCCGCTTTCTACTCTTCCATGGCTGGTTCTCAGTGGCCCATGTGGGTCGGGGAGGGAAGCAAGTAATCTGAGAATAAAGGTCAACAGAGGGGAGCCACGCTCTGCCCAAAGTGGTGTCCGTATGTCCCCACCACATGGCTCCAAACCACCCCTCCCCTGTGTTGTTCACCTGCCCTTCCCCTCCCCTCAGTAAAATGCAAATCAGCGTGTACATAATAGATAATTAATAGACTGATCAGCCAGCAAGGGAGGTAAGTAGATAAATAATTTTAATTATCCTTGGGTTGCTCATAAATTCCCTCACTGCCTTTTTATTAAACTCTGTTTACAAGACTCATTTATATTCCATGTCACTGTGCCAAACCCTCCCCCCCTCCTCATCCCCAGCTCCCTCCAGGTCTGACCTAGGGTGGAATCACACTATTTGACCACAGCTCTGTTCCTAGCAGGGCCGGGCTTCAAGCACAGGTAGTTGAAAGCTTTGCCTGAGCGTCCAGGCCAGACAGCAGGAGAGAGGATGGACACAGCCCAGCCAGGGAGTTCCCAGCCTCACTCCTCCGTGTGGCTTGGGCCAGCTGGGAACCCTGCTCACACTTGGCACCTGTGCTGTGGCTGTGAGCTCATTCTTTTCCCCAGGGATGCCCTTGGCCTATGAATAGCCCTGGCTGAGGTTTCCTGATGCTCTGATTGCCAGGAGAGAAAGCAGGTTAATAATACAAAGGAACGTCCCTGTAGAGAGCTAAGGACAGACTCTCCCAGGCTGTCAAAGAGGTGTGGCTGGTGGTGGCCCCAGGAAGTTGAGGATGCCTGGGAAACAAGGCTGTTACTCTTTCTCCACCTTGATACCCCAGACCTGGTTAGTGGCTCTTGGGACCCATGGTGGCAAACATGTGCCAGGTTTCCATGGAGCTCAGAGTCAGGTGCTGGGGGAGGCTGGCTCAGGTGGGACAGGGTTGTGAGGAGGGGAATCTTTCCTCGGGAAGCTTCCTCATTCACTCTGTTCATCTCGCTAGTTCATCAGGGTTGGCGTCTTCTCATCGGCATGCAGGAAGTTGCATAGGGTAGCCCCAGCCAGGTCTTGCTCTGGTCCTAACCACCCCTATGGTCAGAGTAATTTGAGTTGATGGTCTTGGGATAATAGCAAGGAGAGAACAGGGGGTCAGGAGCTAAACAGGGGCCAGGTAAATACTCTCTGAATTCAGGCATGCCCAAGGCTGCACTGTTTGCAACAGTTCTCTGGACCAGCTGCGCATCAAGAGCTGGGAATGAGTGTCTGTCAAAGGGGTTGTCTATAGAGCACAGGCTGTCCCAGAGATGTGTCATCTCTTCATGCCCATGCTCCAGTCAAGGGAATGTCATGCATCTCTGTCTTGCAACTGATGCTCATGTTGTTGTGTGCATAGATGCTCTTCCTGTGGCCAGCAAGGTCATGTCACCCAGCTCGTGACTGACAGAGCAAAGCTCATACCTGGGTTACCTGATCCCAGAGTCCCTCTCCTGAAGGCACCGTGTCAGAGAGTGCCAGGCAGAGCATGAAGCTGTGTCACTCGGAACCTTCTAGATTTTGCTCCTAGAAGTGAAGTCAGGCTATAGATATGGTCACTTTGAAGAAACAAGGCCCTGGCTGAGCTCTCTGAGGATAACTCTTGATGATAAGATCCAGGTGTCTTCCGGTTGCTGGCCCATGCAGCCACTACATGGGGCTGGACCCCAGCTTCTGCTGCAAATTGTCACTGGATGCTTAGCTGGCCTGTGCACTCTCTGCTGATTGGTCTTGCCCCCTTGGAAGGAGGCTGTTTGCCCCAGGCAGAGGGAATGCAAGCTGAGCAAATGGAAGGGTCTTTTAAGATCCACTCGTTAGAATTAAAGTCTGAAAAATGAGTCATTGGAGGTTCCCTGCCCTTTGAAGAGTTTGTTTAGCTTGAAGCTTTGCAGTCTGCATTGCTTGACCCACACAGACTGGATGGGAAGGAAGCAGGGCCAGGGAGAGGAGGAAGAGGTCATGGGAGGCATTTTGAATGCCTCTTTCTTCGTTAAGAATCATGCTGCCTGGCCACCAAGCCCACCTTAGCTGGGGTCTATCTGGATCTTACCTCTTAGGAGGAGCGACCCCAGCCCTTCCCTAGAGAGCATCTGCAGAGCTTGGCTTCCTGAAACCCAATCCAAGCCCCAAGTCCCTCTGGCAGCACCAAGGGACCAGCTTTTCTCATTCCATCGGGATAGTCTTCATGTTTCCTATCTTTCTCTGTTCTGTGGAGTTCAGTGGGTGACAAGGGAACAAAAAGAACAATAAATCAAAGACAGGCTCCAACTGGCCCCTGGGTTCCACTACTCATGACTGCTGGAAGGACAGGACTTGGGCTGCTCTAGCTTCCCCCATCCCAACACACACTGATGAGAGCCCTGTACCAGAATCAACAGTAGAAGGATTGATGAGAAGAAGCTGCAGTGCTGCTTCCTGTCCTGTCAGAGCCACGGCCTTCCCCAGACAGTGTCTGAGAGCAGAACTGTGCTGGTCTGTCCCCTGCCCCCTGAGACTAAGGGCTCTGTACAGTACAATGGGGTGACTCTATGCCCCAACCACAGGCATGGTTTAATTCTCATGTAGATGTAGGCAGGATCTTGTTCCAGACCATGGTTCCCACTGTAGGCGACTCCTGGTTGTCACTGAGTATCATCAGCACCCCCTGAACTATAGAGTGTAACTAAGAGTCAGCCTTCAGTGCATATCCCTCATTCACTCTTTACGATGACCTTAAACCAGCCCTCCCTGAGTCTAGAAATCTGGAGACCTCTGGCACGATTGCTATCTTTTTTTCTAATCATCATTTTTTCTTCGTGCCTCTTCTACTATGCCTCTGCCTCCTGAGTGCTAGGTTTAAAGGCATTGTGACTAAGCCCAGTCTTTTTATATTTTTAATTTTAAGACTTATTTATATTTTTTAACTCTGTGTGTGTGTGTGTGTGTGTGAGAGAGAGAGAGAGAGAGAGAGAGAGAGAGAGAGAGAGAGAGAGAATGTGTGTAGTTAGGTGCCTGCACATGAGTGCAGAGGTCTACAAAGGCTAGAAGTGTCAGATTCCCTGCAGCTGGAGTTATAGGTGGTCATGAGCCTACGTGGGTCTTTGCAAGAGCAGTCCATGCTCCTAACTGCTGAGCCATCTCTTCAGCCCTGAGGATTGTCATCTCTTTACATGAAAGTTAACCCTTCACATGTTTTCACTACAACAAAAGAAAAGAAATAACTGAAGTTCTTTGTAGAAAATGTAGACAAGCGAAGCAGGCTGTCACCCTGCTGTCCTGGCCAGGCGCTTTCTCCCCTTCCGGAGCTCTTGAGACATTTCCTGACAGCATACTCTCGCCTCTATTTTGTTTTTGCTTTAATTCTCCTTGGTGGTTCCTTCTGTTATTTTGTTGCCCAGAAGTGTCATCTTGTAGCCAATCCTTCCAAGCCTGTTTTGAAGTAGAGAGGCAGGTCTTAGACTCAGACCATTTCGAAATTCTCCGCCATATTTGGTTTTTTTTTTCCAGACAGGGTTTCTCTGTGTAGCCCTGGCTGTCCGGGAACTCACTCTGTAGACCAGGCCGGCCTCCAATTCAGAGATCCGCCTGCCTCTGCTCCCCAAGTGCTGGGATTGAAGGCGTGTGCCACCACTGCTTACAAGGTGTATGAACTCCACTCTCAAGCACACTGCAGACAGTGGTTTTACCCACCCCCCTGCCCGCTCTTTCCTCCATGAAGGTTTTTTTCCCAGTGCACAAGGTGCTTGTCTGGGGTGTGTTCATACACACTAACATGCAAACACAGGTTCGCACGTAGTTACACATGCACTCACTTGCCTACATGTCTGCCCACATTGGCATGTGCATACACATAGGCCTATACACACAGCCACATACAACCACATGCATGCAGACATGGCCAAACATATATGCACACTGGTTCCCAGACCCAGTGTTTGGCAACATGTCCCCATAGTCAGCTGAAGGGGATATTAATTGACTTCTTTCTTAATCACATCTGTGTGTCGGGTAGTCTGCACCTGGCATCTATTCCCAGGGAATGAACTGTCATTTCCTTCTCAGAGATAAAGGGAAATAGATGTTGATGAAGTTGCTGGACAGGTCAGTGGCCCTGACCCATGTGACTTATTATCTAATGAGAAAGACAGGAAACCCTCAGAAGAGAACATTGACTGAAACACCCAATCCCAAGTGCGCATCTTAGTGTCTGTGAGCTTTGCATTAGGTGGTCCGTAACTATGTCACCATTCAGAGAGTGACATCATCAGCTTCTATGTTACCATCCAGAGAGTGACATCATCAGCTCCCGCTGACAGCATCTATCCCCAAGTCCAACTGAAAGCCCCCAGGGTAGAAACAGGGGGAAGAACAGAAACCCGTCTCTGGAGGATGCTCTCCAAGGGAAGTCTCAGTGCACGTTTGTGGAGCCACAATCTCTTCAGAGTGGCAGCCAGGTTTCTGCTGTGTTTACATTCAGTTGTGGGTATATGTGTTTTACGCATAATTTGCTGAATTGAAATTCCTATGGCATAGGCGTGAACCTCCCAAGGTCAGTACAGCTGACACATTTACACCAGTGGAGCCTCCAGTTCAGGTGTAATGCAAATTGATCTTTAGTGCAACCTTGTTTAAAAAGCACCCCCCCACACACACACTGTCACCAGCCCTTTCCCCTTGTCACTGTGTACTTTGCAAGCCAGAGTGACCTCTGGCACAGGAAGCCCAGAATTCAGTAGGAGGCCTTTCTTCCTTCTTTTACACACCAGCACCTGAGGGATGCTAAGGCCACCAAGGCAAACTCCTGACGTGATGCTGACCCAGCAGCTTATTTAGTCGCCTGTGACCACCTCCATGGTTCACCTCCAGAACCTGTGTGTTCCACAGAAGTGAAACTTCCCCCATTAAATGCCAACCCCTGTCTTACCTTCATCCCAGACTTGGCAATCGCCTATGTTCTACCTCCAAGAGTCCAGCTTCTCTAGAATCTTCTGGAAGCAAAATCTGATGGGATCAGCAGCATATGTCAGATTTTCCCCTTTTAACCGTAGACAATATTCCACCATAATAGTGGTGTCTAGCCTGAAGCCCAGCAGTCAATCAATGCAGCCCAATACAGCATAATAAACTTACTTAGCATGTGCGTGTAGTAGCATGAACATGTGAGTTCTAGTGCACATGTGTATTGTGTATATTATGTGTATTATATGTATTGTGTATTGTGTGTATCGTGTGTATTGTGTGTATTGTGTATATTATGTGTACTGTGTGTATTGTGTATTGTGTGTATTGTGTGTACTGTGTGTATTGTGTGTGTGGAAGCCCAACACTTGGTCACTCCTCACTCTTTTAGGCAGAGTCTCTCTTTGACCTGAGAGCTCACCGACATGGCTAATTTAACTAGGCAGCTTGCTCCAGAGATCTGTCCCTAATTCTGTCCTCCAAGCAATTAAGGTATACCTGGGCCACCACATCTACCTAGTGCTTGGGTGGGTTCTGAGGGCCTGAACTCCAATCCTCCCATTCGTGTGGCAAGTGCTTTATGAAGAGCCACATCCTCATCCACCCTGTCACAATGTGTGGGCCACAGGTTGGACACTCCGAGTTCAACCCTGCTCCTGCTGATAATGTGAACTGCCCCACCCTCAACTGTGAAGAGAAAGGCTGTCAGGCATAAATTTTGGTTTATTCATCCACCTGGACTTGCTGAAACCAGCTGATCTGGAAACTTGTCCTCTGGGGAGGCACATTGCTGCTCTCTTCCCCCTTGCATCAAGCCTGTCCCCATCGACTGGTTTATGGGTGCCTTGTGATAAGCAGAGCCAGAGCCTTACAGCATCTCTGAGCATCCTCCTGTTCAGGTGCATTCTGGTAGCTGTCAGTCTTGGTATCTTTTCCCAGAGCCTAGTAATGGTGGCCTGGCAACCAGAAAGCCACCTAGAGAGCTGACCATAGCACAAACATCACTGTGGGTTTTGAGAGGGACACCACCGCCTCATCAGCTCAGGCAGAGCCCAGTTGCTGACCACTCCTTCCAGGGTTGGTTCTCTGGACTCACTTCTCTCCCTGTCTGTAGATTATCATACGAGCAGAGACTCCCGTTCTTCCAGGGTGTCTGCATTTATCTCTTTGTTATAAAGAAGGGAAAGCCACATTTGTTAGAAACCAGGCCTGCTGATCAGCAGAGTGACTTATGTCCTCTCCTTGGAACGAGGTTTCTTTTCTCATTCTTCCCAGCTCTGCTGGATCACAGAGCTCCCCCCCCCCACACTCCCACCCATCCCCACCCCCGAGCAGCACCGAGCCTACTGGGGACTGCATCTATATCTTACGCTTACACTGCCTTAACAGAGTTCGCCACCTGGGTGGCTCAAGCAGCAGACATTTCTTTTTCTCCATTTTGTAGGCTAGAAACCCAAGATCGAGGTGTCAGCAGGGTTGGCTCCCTCTGAGGCTGGATAAATAAAAAGCTGTGAGCACTCTTGAAGTGGCTGCTGAGCAGATACTGAGAGTGAGCAGAAGCCTCTCTCCTTGGTCATCTGCTGTGTGCTCGTGTGGCTGATGTCAGTGTGTGTCTGGGCTGTGGGAGCTTCTCATGGCACTGGGTCAATCCTACTCCATCTGACCTCATTTTAACTCAGTCACCTATTTAAAGACCCTTTCCTCCAAATATAGTCTTCCTGTGAAGTGCTGGCGGTGGGACTAGCCTACAGCTGTGGCAGTTCTGTCAGAGCCTGTGCACACAGAGCTGGGTCTCCCTTGGAGCTCTACCTTGTACAATGGTCCCCTGAACCACATATTGCTTTTTATGTCTGGGTTCCTTTCTCACAACAGCCTGTGCTCCTGAGTTCTGCAGCCTCTGCTGCCCTAGAGACGGACAGTGCCTGCTTCCAAAGAAAGGTATCAGGTGTCTGCCTCTCCCGCACCTGGAGCCCCTAGTCAGCCTGGACCTCTGGCACAGATCATGTTCCATAGATATGGCCACCAGGGTGGGGACAGTGTGCTTACTTCTGTCTATCCCTGCCGTTGATTCCAAATCACAGTGGTATAAGTTTGGTGAATGTGCATACCACAGGCCTCCAGCTGCTCCCACTTTGAGGAAAACTGCTCACCCTTCCAGCTCTCCCTCCACCCCAGGGTACCTGAGTATGGGCAGTGTGATAGAGAGATGGCCTGGCTGACCCTGAATGCCGAGCACACAAATGACGGGTTTGTGAGCAGATAGGAAGAGAGGAATCAGCAATGAGCGAGCACCTTGGGCCCTGAGCTGGTGACATCTGATAACTTAGGCCTGAGAGGATTTCTTCAACAGGATGGTAGTGTAGGTCTGTTCCACAAATGCACCTCATTCTGGGGAGAGTTGACGTGACAACCGAGAGACAACCGAGCTTTCTCAGTACCAAGGGAAAGCTGGCATTTACCACTGAGCTCCACCTGCTCTGTGTCCTACCTGCAAACCCTTGTCAGCAAGAAAGATCCGGCCCTTAGATATTCAAGCCACCAGTCATTACCCCAGGAAACCATCCCCCCAAAATCCCACCTCCTGCTCTTCAGCCTAGGGACACACTAACAATGCAGCAGTCCTGACTCCTCTTCCCTTGAAAGAGCAGTTAAGAGAGGTGACTCAAGCCCATCTTTGTCTACAGTTGGTCCCCAGTATGCTGCCCCTTTACGCAGATCTGGCTCCTTCCTGCAGGTCATTGCCTAATCATGTCCTACCAAGGCAGCGGCCAAGGCCCCCAAGGACCTTTGCTTGCAAAGTCGGTCTTATGATTCCTGGAATTGCACAGGGTGAGCTTCTGTTCACGTGTGTGTGTGTGTGTGTGTGTGTGTGTGTGTGTGTGTGTGAGTGTGTGTGTAACTACCTGGTGACAACTTGTCCCCATACCCTAAAGCCTCAAGAGCAAGCACAGCCGGGCACAGATGGCTTCCTCCTTCTCCAGGTACAGGCTTCATTTCCTACTCTAGAGGCTGGAGTCACCCTGTCTGCTCCTGTCTGCTCCTGTCTGCTCCCACAGTGACTTGACTTCTAGGCGACCCCAAGTTCTATAGGCTGTTTGCTTAACTGTAAATGAGAAGACACTCAGACCTGGCTTCATATCCCCACCGTGGATGATTTCCATCCTGCCCTGCGGCTGCTCTGTTCTGTGACTACTCCCAGGTTGGCTTTAGGGCCCTGGGATTGCTGGGGTGATGAGGAAGAATCCCAGGGATGCTATAAAGATGTCTCTGGGGCCTCACCTTACCAAGGAAAGACCTCTCCACAGAGACCACCCCCTTTAGAACTTCCTGCGACTCCACCCCTCTACCTCTACTAGCTGCTTGAGGAAGAGGGACCTCTGCCCTGGGGGAAGGGGGAAGGCAGTAGCTCTGGAAACCCTAAGGAGACAGACAAACAGAGCAAGATACTGGCCAAGAAAAGGTGAAAAACAAAAACAGCTGCAGGGGAGGAAAGAAGGGGAGGGCAAAAAGAAAGCAGAAAAAAGAGGGAGAGGTGGAGGGAGCAGAGGAGGAGGAGGGAGGGAGGAGGGAGAAGGAGGAGGGAGAGGGAGGAGGGAGAGAAGGAAAGGGGAGGTGCACATCTCCTGTCTGTGGCTGGAATCTTCCATTGGGCTCTTTCCTGGTAGCATAGCCCTGTCCTTGTGGAAAAGAGGTGCAGAGGGACAGAAGACCCCTCCTCTGAAGTCAGTGGACCCCTTGTGCTTTCCTGGTACACCCATGCAAGCCATGTGTGCACCATATAAAGTCTTCCTAAAAGTACTGCGCTGGGGAACAAGGTGTGATTATTATGTAATGAAACTGTCCCTAAACCAGAGGAGGACACTAAAATCAGAATCTCTGTGTGTAGGGTGTTAAAATTTCAATATATTTCTGATGACGGATTATTTTTTTCTAGAAAGTTCTTTCCTATTTTCTTTCTTGAGTCTGTGGGCCCGAGAACACCCTAAATTCTGAACTGTAAGATGTGTGGTGTCAGCAGTCTGTGAAATGAACTGATCTTAAATGAAACAAAAATCTCTAATTTGCTTTGATTCTGTCTCCTCAGCTCTCCACCCTCCTCCAACCCCTGCTCAGACCCCAACCCATGCCCCCAAACTGTAATTGAAAGTAGAAAAATGTTGCCAAGGGTCCTGCACTGCTAAAGACTACACGGCGATCTATTAAGTAGATGTCATTAATTATTTACTATTTACAGGCAGCCTCTCTCCTATCCTGTACCCAAACTCCTCAGCACTGCCATGTGGCAGGTCACCTGTCATGCATGAACACGAGGGTTGTCCTCAAAGTCAGCAGGCTATGGGGAGGTACCAGATATCCCTAAAATGTGTTTAGACAGAAACTTGCTGCCACATCTCTGGAGGATGGACGGTATGATGCGGAAAAATCTCTATAGGATGGATGGTGTGCTCCAGGGGTGGAGGGATCTCTGTAGGATGGACAGTGTGCTGCACGAGGCTCAACAGGGTAGGAACTGTATGTGATGTGCAAGACAGCTGAACACTCATGGGGGAAACTAAATGAAACACAAGCAACACATTCTGTGTGAGTCAGGACCCTGCAGTGTGCAGTTTGCTGCCTGGCACTGCCTCTCCTCAGATACCTACCCAACAGGCCCTCCCTCCCTTGAGCTGGATCCACAGAGTAGGAACTGGCTCCCACCCAAAATGCACAGAGTTCAGGGCCCTGTGTCTTCTCTCCCTCTCCAGCCCCCCCTCCCCGTGTCTCCCCTCCCTCTCCTCCCCAGGCGAAGCATTCCCATTTCCATCCTGCCTTCCCACAGCAGATTCTGCAGATCCTGGCAATTGGAGCATGTTAAGGACCAGATATAGCTGTCAGGTCTGATTTCTTAAATCAAGATTTGTTTGGTGGGGATGGCAGGATGGACTCCAGACGAATTTCCAGGGCGGTGGATTTAGCAAGGACATGCGTGTCAGGACTCAGCTGCATACTGCATGCTTCATGGTCTCTGACTACTGCTATGAGATAAAACCACCTCTGGGAAAGTCCCCAAATCTAAGCACATCCCGTGGTGGACAGACATGAGGAAGCTGTTGAGAGGGTAGCAAACAATTCAAACAAAGGACAAAAAGTCAGGGTTGGGATCCAGTGAAGATGTATCCACTGTACTGTGGACCTTCCTAGTCATTAGCCGGTTTTCCTGGTGTTTGTCCCCTTGAGGCAGAAGCGGGCGAGGCTGCCACACACCCCTCTGGATATGTGCGCTGTCCAGGGTCCTGAACCCTCGATCTTCTCATGCTTCCCCTGGAGCGGCCACAGCCACTCTGAGCCTTAACTGGATGATAATGATGCCCAGTTTAATCTGGTAAACTGGCCTAGGACTCACATTTTTCTGATGGTTTCAAGTCTGGGTACACTGAGAAAAACGTAATCATTTACTGGAAAGAACTAGAAAGCAGGTTAGGTCGGCCTGGCTCTTCTGACTGCAGAGGGCATCCATTTGGCCACAGATGGAAAGCTTCGTCGCATGGGGTGTACATGTGCTTCTCATGCTCCGTTGCATGCAGAGTACATGTTCTCCTGATGTGGAGGTCAGGCAGATGACTGTATAAGACTGTATGAGACTGAGTCCTTGCCTCTCAAGTTCCTGTGGGTCCCATGACAACCCCATCTTTTCCCTCTGCAGCCACAACTGGACAGCCGGAAACTAGGTCTGCCTCGTAGCTCCCCTCCCCCTCCCCCCTCTGGTTCTTTAATGACCTGCAACATTCTGTTGCTATAAAGTAGCAACTCCCTGATCTGTCACATCCCCAAAGCAATAGATTAGCAAAAAAGAAGAGTGACTTGGTCTGAGCCCAGAAAAGGAACTTGACCCCCCCCCCATTGAACTTGACCCCCCATTCTGAGTCCTCAGTTGCTCTCCCTGCTCAGTTCAGGTAAGATAATGAAGCTTGTCTGGCCAACTTTACCAGAAGAGGTAACACGAAGTGGCTTTGAAAAATTGTGAAATAGATCATACAAGAACAGGCATCAACAGTGTGACATTCTAAATGACGAGGCGCTTCCTGGTCCCCAAACTCTAGCATTCCTGCCACGGAAGATTATTTTAATGGGGACCAAGGATGTAGGGAAAGCTGGGGCACACACAGCCTCCAGGGAGAGCTGCAGTCAATGCCAGCTCCCTAAAGAAAGGCCACACTCTCAAATGAAGTCTGTTTGCGCCTTTACTTTCCCTGACATGAAGGAAGTGGGTGATTTCCACCCAAACGTAGTTTTGCGTTGGTGGAATCAGAATACGGTGGGCAGAGGTCTCTGGTGGCAGAACTGAACAGAGGAGAGCAGGCAGGCATCTAGCTAAGTGACTGGGATCCTGCTGCTCTCTCTCATTATGAGGAGGGAGCAACCAGCGTACTCTGCAGCACTGGGCACTCCCAGGGGGCAGTGTGGGGCAGGGAGGCATGGGTATGGCAGCTGAGCATGTGAGTGTACGTGGCGCATTACAAACCGACACCATGATTCCTGTTTTCTGGCAGTGTGTATGGAGTGCTTTCTATACGCTGGGGCCATGCTGCAGACGTGCAGACCAATCTCCACTCCCCCTCTCCTCGTCACTGGGGCTCAGCAAGCCCTGTATTAATTACCCTTGCTATATATAGTCATTGGAAGACTCACAAGAGTTTAGAGCAACTCTCACATACTGAACACCAGTGAGAAGCTAGGGAAGAGAAAGCAGGGGAGAAAGATGGAGCCCCATGGGCTGGTGGGGCAGCCTCAGCTGCAGAATCCCATTAGGTAGTTCAGGCTGGTCACATCTGCAAGCTAGACATTGTGAATTTCAAGGTTGAACTCTATATTGGAATTGACTAAGTCACATGGTGGCCCAGTTTCTTATATCCTGCCAGCAGGGTTCCTTTTCTCCTGAACATAGAGGAGCCCATGATTCTCCCGAGAAAGTGGCAGAGTCTGTGTTCTCTGTGATCCATGAACACAAGGACTCTCACACACTGCTTCCAGTTCCTAAGACCAACAGGGTCTTCAGAGAAGCCCTCGTCTGGTCCCGCGTACCCAGGGAAGGGAGGCTTCCCACCCTACGGATCCTGTAAATGATGGCACAAGAGTGTGTGGCACAGAAAGTGAACTGAAGGCACAGGGCTGTGTGTAGGTCGTCAACCCCAGTCTGCTTGCCTGGTGGACGGCATCTCCAAACCAAAAGCACATGTGAGTTGTGTCAGTGAATTCTCACATGGGAAGCTGAGCATGACAAATACCTGCTCCGTTTAATTATAAATCCACTTGGGCATCCAGCTGGCAGCCTCGGAAGCTTCTTTATCTCCCACACTTTACCCTGCTGATAAGTATGGACCTCCTTCCTCTCTGAGGCACGTGAGAGAGAGAAAACTGACTTCACAAGGGAGGCTCCAGCCTCCAGGTGTCACAATCTGGCCCTCGGAGCTGGCATTTACAGTCAATTGTGAAGTGTGCTATTTTTTTTCTCAATGCACTTAGACTTTGGTGTGCACCTGTGTGTGCATGTGTGCCAGTGTACAGGTATGTGCAGGTGTGTGTGTGTGTGTGTGTGTGTGTGTGTGTGTGTTAATGCTTGTGAAGACCAAAGCTCTATTTCATCTGGTGTTTTGTCTTTTTTGAGATAGGGTCTCTCTCTCTCACTAGCCTGGAGCCAGACAACCAAGTAGGCTAGTCTGGCTGGCTAGTTAGCCCCAGGGATCCTCTTGTCTAGTCTCTCCAGCACTAGGATTTACAAGTGTGTGTCATTTCACACAGCTCTTTTGCACTGATTCTGGGACCAAGCTGATGTTATAGCACCTCATTGACTAAGCTATCTCCCCCGGCTCTTGTTTGGCCAGAAATACATGCTTCTTCATGGACCTTCACTTCCCAGCCTCTGATCCTTTCCTGAAATCCCAGAAGAGGTGTGGGAAGGGCCAAGAGAAGCCATGAGAGAATTTTCTTTCCAGAAAGGCAGGTGAGCCAAGCTGTCCTGCAGCTAACTCTTCAGCTCCTCTGGCCGGTGAAAATCCCTAGATACACTACTGGGTTACTGGAAGAAGAGGGCCACCACCATGCAGGGCACAGTGGCCAGAGCCAAGGTCGTGGGAGGGAAAATTGATTTTGCAAATATGGAGACAGATTTCCACCCACCTGTCATCAGACCAGAGTGGCAACTGTCAGAGTCACTGTGAAATGCATGTGGGCTGTGCCTTTTCATCTTCCTTGTCAAAAGCCATGGCTTCTCTGGTTTGGGTAAGCCTTCATTCTAAATGGCATTTATGCCCCTCAGGCCTGACCTCAGAAGGTCTTTAGCAAGGCTCCTTTGTGTCTGCCTCCAGTTCCATTTGCTAGCTGGTTGCCTGGGGAGTTCCTGCGATGGCTGCACAGAATGCATTCTGGATACAAGCAGGGCTGACTAAACTGCCTCTCCTTCCCCACACTGTGAGGCCCAGGCCTGCATATGGACTGTGCTCTGCTTCCCCACACATATGATGAACCATGAACTCCCCTCCCCCACTCCTCAGATGAAGAAAACCAAGGTCCCTTGGGCTAATGTGAATTCTCCTTTCCAAGACTGTTGTCACCCATGTGACACTCCCAGGATGCTTCCTTCAAAAGACTTCCCTGGTGTCCTTTTACATCCCACATGATGCAGGCCACACTGGTTTGAGACCACTCTTTTAGCCACTTTTACTTTTGTTGGCACCCTGAAGGTCACTTTGGCTTGGCTCCACCTTCTATCACAGCTCCTCTGGGAGACCACCAACTGGCTGCTATGTATTAAACCCAGTACCTGCCTCCCCACCACAGACAGGGCTGGAATGGTTCACGGCTATTTCTTGCCTGGGGTCATTAGTTATTTTTAGCAATCAATGTTATTGATGCCGTGATCACCAAGGAAGCCACCAGAGAGCTGTTCTTCCAACTCATTACATTGAGAGTTGAACTATCCCCCTTTTATATAAATCTTGACACATAAAGATAAAATATACCACTTTCTGAGGGAAGTTCTGAACCAGAAGCCAAGAGCTGGAGGTGGCTTTGAGCACTCGAAGCAGTATTAAGGATGACTCTGGAGGGGGTTGGGCATGAGCCAGGAGGCTGGTCTGTGGCTGAAGTCACACCTAGGAAGGGTGGCTATAGGGTGTCCCAACACCGACATGGAGAAGTCAGGGGGGGCTGAAAGGAAGAGAAAATATGCAGATGCTCTTTGAAGACCTCACCTCGGTGGTCAAGGATAGAGCCAGCTCTTGACAGAGGCCGAGAGCTCACAAGGCCACAGGTCCCAGTGCCTGCTGCTCATTATTGCAGCCCTGGCTATCCACACAGCTCCAGGAAGGGAGCAAGGTCTGGTTTGGGATACACCACATGTGCCTAGTCTTAACCTCAGTTCCACACCATTTAGGGAACTAAGCCAGGGGTGGTCAGGGCACTAACGATGGCCCTCTTGGGATGTGAACACAACCAACTTGTGAGACTCCTGAGCAGACAGAGGCTGGGCAGGACCTGATGGAAGCCAGGTGCTCTTCGTGCCTGTAGAAGGGGAGGGGGGGCGATATGAAGGAAGCAGATGGCTGTTGGTTCTAGATTCTGTGATAACTTTTCAGGGACAGAAGTGCTAGGAAGATGAGTGTGGCTGAGTTTGCACAGACCCCTCTCAGGTGTGCCCTCCCCCACCTTATGTGTGCCATCCCCCAGCAGTTCCCACCCCCACCCCCACCTGTGATGCTCACCTCTCCTTACTGCCTGCTCCCCATATAACATCTGCAGGAACAAGCGTCAGTTACTGGACAAAAACCTGACAGAAGCTACTTAGAGGAGGAAGGTTTACTGTGGCTTACCATTTCAGAGAGACTTCAACCCATCGTGGCAGGAAAGGCATGGCAGTGTGAGCAACAGGCATGTGAGGCTATTGCTTCATGTTGTTTCTGGCAGAAAGCAGAGAGCACAGGCCAGAAACTAAAGCTATAAAACTCCAAGGGCACAGTCTAGTGGCACTGCTTCTGCTAACTACTCTCCAGCTCCCAAAACAGCGCCACTAGCTGGGAAGCAACCGTTAAAACCTGCATACCCCTGAAGGGAATTTCTGCTTTAGGGAGACAGTATTGAGCCTCAGGAAAAGGAATCCAGAGCTTCAGCTAGAAGCTAGAACTGAAGCTGTCCATCATGTCTCTGAGCTAGGGACTCAGGGCAACACTGTAATCAGAATGAGGGATTGGAGGCAGCTTCTGGGGCCTGGGAAAGAACTGGGAAGTGTAATGGTGGCACCATGCCAGCAAGGAGCTGAATCTAGAGATGGGAGAGTGTCTAAGACAGCTGGAGTATAGGAAGAGCTTTCTTTAGATGCACAGACAGACAGACAGACATGCCTGCTGCCTCTCCCACTATGTGCGTATCCATCAACTCTCCTGGTGGCCCTGGCACGTGGTGAACAGGGTACACCTGTTCCAAAGTGGACACAAGCCATGATCCATGAGCATCTGCAAAAATGGGACAGGCTGTGAGCAAGGAGAGTAATTTCCCAGATGTTGGACAGGACAGAAGAGAAAGGGCTTCGAGGCTAAATTAAGAGCTCATGGAAGTCCACTGTGATAGTGACATTAGGAAGGACCCAAAGATGGGACAAGGGCACCAGGGCAGATCAAGTGGGGCCAGGTGACTGCCTGGTTCTGCTTGTAGTGAGGAAGAGTAAAGCCCTATGGGCCCATCAGCACCCAAGCTTGATCTGACTCAATGGCAAGCTAAGTCCCGGTCACAGACCACACCCAGTGGGGATGACTCACAGTTATTGCAATATGACAATATGACAATTCTGAGAAAGGAAAACAGGATCCAAAAGAGGATCCCAAAAGTCAGTTATTCATAGCAACAGTGAGGGCCTGAGTAGTGAGCATGAGCTGAGGTCTACCAGAAGGTCCTAATTAATCAGCATGAGCTGAGGTCTACCAGAAGGTCCTGAGTAGTGAATATGAACCAAGGTCTACCAGAAGGTCCAAGACAGGGAGTCTGTCCTTCTGTAGCCATTGAGATATATCCCCACTCCCTACTCCATCTATCATTGTCAGAACAGAATCTACCTCACAAATGCCAATCTTTCTGGTAGTGAAGGATCCTGGGAGACTCACCAACATGCCTGCCCTATGTTCTAGTTGCTGGGCATCCACTATGTGAGTTCAGTTGGCATGTTGTTGAGCCAAGAAGTTGAAACACAAGGGTCTCTGTTATTTCCTCCTCCTTTCCTCCCTGCTTCTTCTCCTCCCCTCTTCCACCCATTCTGCAAACCTAGAGGGAAGAGGGCACATGGAGGCCCAACCCTCTTCCCTCCCCACAGGCATTTGTCTCATGATGAACAAATGTTGAGAGGAGAAGAAATCCACAGAAAGGCAAGAGTTGCTCAGCCTCTGTGTAGGCTTCCAGACCATGAGGTAAGTATGCGTCGGTGGGGAGTGTAGCTGGTTTTCCCAGATGCCAGCGGCCTGCCAAACAGGAGACTTCTTCCATATGACTCTGCCTCTGTCTCCCAAGAGCCACGATGGTGGCCTCAAGGCTCCTAGAGTCAAGATAAGTGCCACCTGGTGGCAGTTCCTAGCATTGCACACTTCTCACAGGACTTAGAAGAGGGTGGGGTCAGATGTGACCCTGTAGAATGGGATAGCATACATAGTTCAGCTGGTGACTGAAGAGGACTGAGGTGTCTGGTGCTTATGCCCACCATGATGGTTGCTCTGCTTGTCCTTAGTCAACAGTCAGCCATATTGGATCTTCCTCTCCAACTCTGTCGACTGCCAGGCTTGATCTCTCTAGAGATCTCTAGAGATCTCTCTATACTTTCATTTTCTCCCACCAAGGGAGAAAGAACTAGAAACCAGAACTCTTCCCAGGGGGAGGCTAACTCCAAGCATGTGGGCTATAGTCCTCTTAGGAAGCCATTCGCGGACTCTGGCATATTAGCAGCAAGTGGCTCAGGGTGTGCAGACACACTTTTCCCAAAGCCAGTAAGCACAGGACTCCCTCAAACGCAGGGGCAGGAGCATTGTCTCTCTCTCTCCTGTTCAGAGAGTGCTGTAGATGACTGTTGAGGGTCCAGTCTTAAGATAGCACAGGGAATCTAAGCCCTGATGCCCAGAAGCAAGAGGTTACTAGCAGTCTGAGTAACCACTGTGGCCCAGAATCCAGTCCAATGCACAGAACCGATCAAAGCAGCCACACCTGATATCTTAAGGCTCAGAGAGGTAAGATAGGGCTGTTTCCCTAAGGTACCCAGCTCCAGGGGAATTATCTCCTGCTAGCAGCTTTCTTACCTGTTGGTTTTCTGTGTAGGACAGGGCATGTCTGCCCTACACAGAACAGAACCCAGTGAACACAAATGCAAACAGAACTCACTACACACAAATCCATGCTTCCCCAAGCAGACATAGGAGTGACTGGTTGGGCGTATTGCTAGAGCTTCACAAAACCACACAGACTCCCAGAGGGGTGCCTTTAGAATTGGCTTTCCCCAGTGTATTTAGGTATTGTTTACACAGTATTACCTAGTTGGTGGAAAGGCTTTGGGGCAGAAAAAAATTGTATGGCAGTGTTTGGAGACACTGCTAACTGAGAGTGATGAGAAACAAAGACAAAGTATCTGGGGTTGTCACAGAAATTAGTGGCAATATACGATAGTAGCCAGTGCGGCCGTCCTCATCCATATGGAACTGTGCATCAGTGTGTCAGCTTTACTGCTGACCACAGTCTGGAGCAAGGTCAGGGTAGTGGAGATTCTGGGGACCCCAGAACAGGGAAGTGGAGGTTCTGGGGGCCTGCTTATGACACTCTAGCCATTCACTTGGCTGGGACAGAAAAGATGCATGCCAGGGCTGGCTGTGTCTCTGTTCAAGAGCTAGGTGCTGAGTCAGAGAAAGACATGGCTGCTCTTGGCCAACTTTATAGCAGATAAATTCTCAGACATTCCCTTCCCTGTCCTCCCAGCTCTGCAGGGCAGCAGTGCCCAAGCAGGTCTACAGATGAGTAGTCAAGGCTTGTCCAATATCACACAAATATTGGATAAACCCCATGTGGGGGTTTGACTCTACATCTGGCTCTACAAAGCTCCAGGATGTCCTATGACTTCCCTGCCTTCTAGTGACAAAGCAGAAAGAGAATCAAGGGTCCCAAGCAGGCCATCTCTCCAGCCCAAAGTCCAAGAGGACAGCCATCATGGAAGAGGCAAATCCCTACCTCCACACCTATTTCTGGCCATTTTCGGCGGGCCAACTGGGAGGCTCAACTCCTCTGAGGGGCCCTTGTCCCATCACGGGACATACCACACCCATCTTTAATGGCTTTCTTTTTGATGCTTTTATATCCCAAATAAAGACACAATGTTCAGTACAACATAATTTTTAAGAAAGTTATGAAATACTACAAACCCAGGGTTTCCCCACACACACTCTTCCAAAATAGTTCCTAAACCCCAAACAGCACACAGACATTACAAATGAGTCTCCATGGCAACCCTGTGTTCGATAGATTGTCCGCTTCTGACCAGTGCTGTGAAAATGTGGCCCCAGCAAGAGTCAGTTGACTCTGGGAAGCAAATGATGGATTTTGTGAACCAAGAGGAATTGTTTGGTTTGGGAATAGCCAGGCAGTTCTATCAGTCGGGCCAAACTCTCAAGGCCAGAAGGAGCCAGATGCCTGCAGCCATGACTGCTTCTAGCCACACTGCTCCATCAGCAGGGACATGGGCCACTGCTGGGAGGGACTTTCAGGACAGCAGATTTAGAACCATGGTCCTGGGCTGCCTGCCACCTCCACAATGCCTAGGACTCTGAAGGATTGCTATCGGTACATGCTACCAAGTTTACCTGTTCTCTGGACATCAAAACCCAAATTCTAACAGTGAGGTAGATTTATCTCAACATGGGGAAGCTTTACATATTCTATCTGTTCTGGAAGCAAATCAGGTAGCTGTGAAGGACACATGCTTCAGACAGAGGCTGCACCTGTCACGTGGGACAAAAAGCTGATGATTTTAGCAGGTTTTCTCCAAATTGTGGCTTGTTTTACTTCTGAAAATGAAAGCTCATCAGGCCTGCTTTTTTAAAAAAAAATAAAACCAAAAATACACTTTGGCTCTTGGCATACGGAGCTGGTTGTTTTGTTCCTTTACTTTGGTACTGGTCTCCACATAAACTCAAGTGCAGAAAAATCCCCTAGCAGGTGGTTTCATCAGAAACCACTTTAGAGATGGATGCTCACACCCAGCAGAACTGAGAGGCTGTGTGAGTCCCTGCAGGTCAGCCATGCGAGCATGGCCACCAGCTGCTGCTATAGTATTTTGAACCAATACTGGACACTCACGCTAGGCTTGGACAAGGCACTATGTCAGGTTGGACTCAGTTCTCCCAGGGTACTCAGGCAATGATAGCAAGCTGCTCTGTATTCGTGGGTTCTATGGGATCCAGTCTGGATCAGAACAGAGAGGCCTTACCTGCTCAGCCCTGTCCTCCAGGACCATCAAACACCCCTTTAAGTCAGCAACAAGCTTTTCACCCACTCTGACACACAGCAGCCCTCCACAGCTACCTCACGGTACCTTCCCTCTGCTTTGGTGAAGATAGCCACTTCCCCACCGGGCTTTCAGCTAAATCAGTGAAGCTCACCGAGCCAGGCTGGATACTAGAGGTCCAATCCATTCTCTCCGTCATTTTACATTCTAAATCAAATTAAGTTTCCCAGGAGCAGAAAAGAACACTTTACTAAAAAGAAAACGCATCAGTGATTCCCTGAGGGGGAAACATTTTGACACTGCCATTTCCTTGAACTTCATTCAGGGGACACAGAGAGGCGCCCTCTCCCCTGGCTTCCCCTGCCCTCATGGTAGTCTCTGTACACCTCCTGCTTGAATGTGCAGAAAGGAGCCTGCATATATCATCCCACTGCCTGGATCCCAAGTTCTCTGCTAACCCTCCCAGAGCTTCTGGGGTCAGTAATAACCTGCAAGGCATTTGGTCAGCATTATCAGGCACATCTGCAACCACTGAGCTGCTGTAACTCTCCTTCGTCCCCTCCCCTCTGCGCTCTCTCTCCAGATATATTTGTCTCAGCAAAGTCTGTGGGTCAGCTCAATGATGATCAAATTAATGGGCCGAGCCTGTGTTGACACGTCTGTTTGCAGCCTGGCAGTGTGTTTATCTCCCTGGTGACCGCCCCCTTCATTAGGGTCTCTGAGCACCCAAACCCATACTACTGCCTGGCACACAGAGAGCCTGCCCAAGTGCATAGATTTACTTAAAAGCACAATCAGCCTCAAGGCTGAGTATTGATTTTAATACCTTTTGATGCATGAAAAGCCCTTGAGGAAGGCAGTTGAGTGTCCACACAGTTGGGTACAAATTCCAGTCGGATCTACCAATTTCACCACTGAATGGGTTCTTAAGCTGAGCTAGGCACCCCAGCCATTCTAGAAGAGCGCTGACAAAGTATCCAAAGCCCATGAGACCAGCCCAAGACGACCACTCACCAGCTCCCACTGGCTTTTCCCAGGACCAGTACCTGGCGACTCCTGGGGTACTGAGACTCCGAGCTCTACCCTCCCCCACGCAAGGCTTGGACTTGAGTCAAAGTTCCTGCAGCTTCAGTGGTGGTCTGTACAAGGGCTGGACTCACGTCTGTCTGTCTCTAAAGGTCTGGGGAAATCTGGTGTGGGCACCTGCTGACAAAGATGGCTTGTGTGTCGTGGAGACTGGAACACTTCATCTCCAGTGCAGTCCTTTCCCTCGCTCCTGTGCACACTCATTGGGAGGCAGTCTTCCTCTCCAGAATCATGGGAGGTTCTGCCCAGAGTGCTCTGAGTAAAGTATTAGGGAGAACAAATCTGTGTCCCAGCCTACATGGGAGACCTGTCCCCAAGGCAACACACCAGCTTCCTGCACAGTCCCTGATGTGGGACCAAGTGCCGGAGGACTCTACATTTCCCTGCCCGCTCTGCTGGGAGAAAATGGATACATGTCTCACCATGTGGTCCAAGCCTACACCATATTTCTGAAAACTTTCACACAGTTCTGAGAAAAATGTAGCAGCTCACCTAGTGAATGTCCACCTGAGCCCAGTTGTCCCCCCTGCTGAGGTAGCCCTGATGACAGGCTCATTCCACAGGCTCTCTGCTACTCGGGGCAGGCAGAGTGTGTATCCCTGCATTGGGCACAGAGTTACCTTGTGAAGCATCTAGAGAAGCCAGATATTCCCTGAGAATATCTGGCTTCTCTAGGTACCATGTTCTCCATACAAGCATCATGATCATGCAGTGTTTGTGACCTTCCGGGTGTTATCACCCAGCCTTCTCACACAGGTACCTGCAATAGAGCTGTCACAAGTATGGAGCAGTGGACTCCTTAGAGCCTTGCACAATTGTGATGTAACTTCCGTCTTTTCATATGAACCTGGTGATGGTGCTCTTTCCTCTGGACTTTCCATTGCCCCCCACACACACACACAAACATGGTCACACATACTCTCACATATGCACACACACATACACACACATGCTCACAGATACTCTCACACGTGCACACACACATGTTCACACATACTCTCACACATGCACACACACATGTTCACACATGTTCACACATACTCTCACATGTGCACACACACATGCACACACATGCACATGGGCACACACACTAACACACATGCACACACATGCATGCAAGGACACATACACACTCCCTTACACATGTACTCTCTTTCACACACACACACACACACACACACACACACACACACACACACACGGAGCCAGCATTCTGTATCACTGGTGTCTGAGGTGCAGAACCTCTCTGAGGCTAACCCTGGATGATACCGGCCTATTTCCCTAACTTCTCAACGGTGACTACCCTGCACTCTTTCCTGAGAAAGTGTCCTCTGCTGGAGTCAGCTGGCAGGGCCAGGGTCAGCCCTGCATCAGCCTGACAGAGAATAAACTCTCCATAGTGTCTGCTCCTTGATGGCTGCAGAGAGCGGGTCAGACAATGGCTGTGGTGAATCTGCATTTACTGATCATGGGCAAGCTAAACAGAGCAGGTAGTGGGGGAATACCTGACTGGAATTGGTACAAATGAACCATTAGGACTGGAAAGTAGACGACCTCCTACACTTGGTCACTTGTCACCCACTAACTACAGTGACAAAGAGGTTCTTGCCACCCACAGGAATCACGGCATCAACTTAGAGGTCCTAGGACACAGAGAGTAGGGAAGACTGTATGGAATGTACAGCTACATGCTGCAGAGCTCTGGTAGTAAATGCTGAGCACCTACTAGGTGCTAGGACTCATGTCCTCACATGCTGAGCACCCACTAGGTGCTAGGACTCTTGTCTTCACATGCCTAACCTGTAGGAGAAACACCTGCCTTGCCTGTCTGAGTCCGTCTGTTCCTCCTGCTGGCCCCACCCCGTCCCATCTCCCCTGCATTAAACTTTTTCCTTATCATGATGTTAAGTTCAGCAAGCCAGGATGGTAGACAGTGCCACCACTCACTGTCTGAGCCTCGGCCAGGGATGGCTATCAATACTGCTTCCCCTTCCCTGGGACCCAGCAAGGAAACAGATGCTGGCCTTGCTCCTGTAGGGCTTGTGACTATTGGCTCTCCCTCCTGGCTTCCAATTCCTCCTCTATCACTAAGATCCAATGGCCACCGGGTCCTGTTCTGTCATCACCTGCCTCTGCCACTCCAGCTGAGCAGACGGTGAGCCAATCAATCATGGCAAGTGGCCATAGCCTGCAGGTCCGGTGAAGCAAGAGCGCTGAGTCAGCAGCTCTGTCCTAAGGTCTGCTGGAGTCCACACACCAGGCCAGTGACACCAAGCCCTGAGGGCTGCAGGTGGCTAAACTGCAGGTGGAATTCAGTAAATAGCAAAGGCCAGCAGCTGGCGAGCTGGATGCTGCCTATCTGTTCTCTAGCGCCACCTCCTGGGCAGGCCCGTTCCCACAGACTCTAGCTGGGCTGGGCACCTGCATGAAGGAGCCCGTCAGAGGTTCTAGCTTCAAATTCACCTTCTAGGTGGCCCATGGTGGACTTCTGGGCCATCCTGTTACACAGGGCAGGGCTAGAAGCTTGGTACCAGGGGCCTTGGCTCTCCAGTGGGTATCAGGGGTAGGGACTCTTCTGAGCTCAGGAGAAAAGCTTGTCTTTCTTGTGGTGTTCTTGTTTCTGCAGAGAGGGGAGAGAGAGAGAAAGAGAGAGAGAGAGAGAGAGAGAGAGAGAGAGAGAGAGAGAACGAGAGAGAGAGAGAGAGCATTCCTGTGAGTCCAGGGCTGCCTGCATGTGTCATGGCACACATGCAGAGGTCAGAGGTTAACCTTGGGTGTTATTCACCCTCCACTTTGTTGAGGCAGGGTCTCTGTTTTTTAGTTATTGTCTATACTAGACCAGCTGGCCTATGAGCTCCCAGAGAGTCTCCTATCTTGGTCTGCCGTCTTGGTGTAGGAGTGCTGGGGTCTTCACTGTTGTGTGACTTTTATATTTGCCCCACACAGAAACTAAGGACGTGCCTTTAAAAAATGACTTCACCTCCGGTGTGAACTCACTACTGGGGTCACTTACAGGAGCAGGGGTAACTCAAAGATGGCTGCAGTTACCCAGAGGCCAACCCAGGAGGCTGCACCCTTGAAGCTTCCTGTACACCTTGCAGTCAGCTCCACGAGACAGTTCCCTCTCACGGGCAGCTGTTACTGCTTCTGCGACAGGAGGGGGCACTCAGGAGCCTAGACGTTTTCTGCATTGACTTCCTCTTTTTCTTTTAATGTAAGAGTTTTATCTCTGAGGACATTATGCAGAGTATTGCTTCTGTATTACCCCTCCCCCTCCCTCTTTCCCTCCAATTCCTCCCATGTCCCCTCCCAGATCATCACTGCTGTATGTACAAACACATCTCACAACACATACATATAAACACACTCACAAAACCCACGGAGTCCATTTCGCTTTGCTCCTATGTGTATGTGTCCAGGGCTGACCATTTGAGATTGGACAACCTGTGTTGAGCTTCAACCCTGGAGGAGACTGGTTCTCCCTCTCTCTACCCATCGGCCACCTGTAGCTCTTCATCTAGGGTGGGGCCACATGGAGTTTCCCTGTTCACACTGACGCATCCACTGGTGGTGACATTATGCCAGGCTTGTTCAAGCATTTCACTGAGAGTTCCAGGGTACAATGTCCCTAATACTATCCCACAGCAGATTCCTGGTCCTCTGGTTCTTACAATCTTCCCACCCCTCTTCTGTACTGCGGGAGTATGCCTCACACTCCCTCCAAGAGCGGCTAGCTCTGTGCCAGGGCTTTGAAAAATGTTTTGGTTTAGAGCAAATGATATCAAGCCTTGAACATATCAGAGCCTAGGGATCAGATTTGGGGGAGCAAGTCAAGGCCTGGGAACACATCAGATCTTGGGGAGCACATTGGGTCTTGGGATGCAAATGTAGAGTCTTGTTCTAAGACCAGAGCAGAAAGGCCCTGGCTGCAACCAATTCAGTTCCTAGTTTTTCTACAATAGTTCGCATCCTAGATGGGCACCTCATTACCCCCATAGAAGCTTAAGGTTCTGTGCACAGCCACAGTCTAAGCTGTGGCCCTCGGGCTTCCTCTTCACCTCTATCACAACCCTGGCAGGCTGTGTGCCCTAATATGAAATTGAGAACACTGTCCCCCATGCTAGGAAGCCCAGGTCCCTCAGGGGTGTGCTTCCACAATGCTGCTGAACAACTCTCTTCCCTTATAAGCACTGAGTCCACAGTGGCACCAGTCAGTGACACCAAGAAATCAGTGGCCTCGTGACTTGCGTATGGCACATCCTGAGTCCTCAAGTCTGTAACATCCATAGATAGGTCTTTTCCGAGATGCCAACACCCTTGACCCATAGAGGGCTCTCTCCAATCACCACCCTCAGTGGCTGCTCTTGGCTCTTGGCCTGGTGGTGTCTTCAGGGACCCATGGCATGTGAGCCCTGGCTTGGCCAGCTGGCTGAGAAGGTGGGTGGAAGCCCAGGGTTGGTAGGGCTCTTGGCTTGCAGAGCCTGCAGCTGTGATGCAGGGACTGGGCTGTGGGCTGATTTACAATGTTTCAGGGATCTGTGTATGGGAATGTCTTCTGGTCGTTAAATTAGTCATGAGGCCAGATCCCACCAGCACAATTAGAACCCTCAGCTAATGATTATTTATGGTGTTTGGAATGTGCATTAACCCGATTATATTAAATATTAAACTCAATTGTAGTACTCACATCTGTATTTACAGTGGGAGATACAGGGCAACCCCCCTACCACAGAATTCTCAGAAAGCTTCTGGCAGAACCAAGCAGACAGGGCAGAATCAAGCTGTGCTTATAGAGGGTGGAGAGAGCCCAGAGCCCAGACCCAGCGATGAGCAAGGGAGGGGTGTGTGCTGTATCAGATGGGGCAAAGAAGTGACAGGCACCGTGGCTGCACCAGTCCTGATGGAACGAGATACGCAACCTGCTCAGTGTCCTCCTGCTGCCCACACAGCCTCAGAGGGAAATAAAACAGCCCTGCCATCCTTATTCCCAGCTAGCCATGAGGCTTGACATCCCCAGCCCATGGGAGACCAAGGCTGTGTCTTCTCTGCCTGGCCTAGGTGGGGTAGGCAAGTATGCAGGTGCAGGGAGCTGGATGGGCAGCTGCTCTGCTCTCGTTAGCCCATGTCTAGATAGTAAGTTTTCCTAACATCAACCTCCTCATCTCTGGAAGAAAGCAGGAGTCATTACACTTGTGGAAGCTTGCCAATGTTAAGGGACACAGGCAAGCAGGAGTACATAGCATCTCAAAACATTTGAAAATAATGTTATGAAGATTTAATTTGTGTGTCATGGTGGTTGGCACTAGTTGCCACTGACTACACTCTAGAGTCACCTGAGCATGTCTGTGAGGGGTTGTCTTGATTGTTCTAATTGAGGTGGTAAAACATACACATTGTGGGTGGCGCCATTCCCTGGCTGGGAGCATGCACTATGTAAGTGGAGAAGAGCAGCTGAACAGCAGCGAGGGCTGCTTCCATGGTGTGGTGGCTACCTTGTTGTTGTGTGACATATCCCTCCCACTTCCTGACTGTGGATACATTGTAACCAGCCTTGTAGGCTTCCACGGTGTGATAGCTATCTTGCTATTGTGTGACACAGGCCTCCTACTTCCTGACTGTGGATACAATGTGACCAGCCTTGCAGGCTTCCACAACATATTGGCTGTAATGTTATTATGCAGTATTATTTCTAAAGAGATGTGAAGAAATGCCTACCTACCTCAGCTAGGGAATTGACAACAGACCAAAGTGTGGATATCAGCAAAGTCCAACTTGATAAACAATCGAGTGTTATTGGGTCGTTTACAGAAGAAATGACTTAAAGGTAGATGCATTACCAAAGTCTGCCTAGCATAGGTGACAATTCACAAGATGTGAAAATCTGGAGCAGACTGTACAATCTGCAGTCAGATAAACAGTTTGGAGAGTGTTCTTTCCAGGTGACTTAGCTCTCTCCTAGGCAGCTTGGCTGGTCTCTGCCTCTACTAGACAATTCAGATGCTCTGAGGACATCTTTATCACTTGTTAAGTGCTTAGAGAAAAGGAGCCTACTGAATCTGGTTAGCTTCAGGGACTTCCTCAAGCTATTGAGTTGTTTATTTCCTGAGCTAAAGGAGTTTCCAGATAGGTAGAATGTTTCACCACCTCCCCTTTCAGCATCCTGTGTCTTGATAACTTTCCTCCAAGATGAAAGGTTTTAATCTCACAGGAAACTGCAACGCAACACACATTCTCCTAGCAATGTGATCAGATGCTTCATGCTCCTGTCCACTTGACTTTAACCCCTCTCTGTCTGAAATTGGATTTCTTGGGGTATCTTATCACTGCAATGGGAATCAACATTTAAGACAAATGTCCTCTGTCACCATTTTATCCCCCAGGCAGCGATCTCCAGGGAACTCCCAGGCACACAGCCATTACTACAGCAGGTCTAGAGGCCCATTACCATCTTCAAGAAAACCTTAGCCATTGTTATTTATCTCTCAAATCCCACTCCTGGCACTGGCAAGCACTCTGTACTTTTTGACTTTCAACCACTGACCTGTGCTCAAGGGCCTCCCATGTGGCAATGCGCACTTTGTGGCTGAGCACACAAAGGGCCTCTCTGTGTTCATCTTGGCTTTCAGTTGGGGCGGGAAACAGTTGAACTGTGAGACAGGTTCTGTGGTGGAAGAGTCAGCTCTTGTTGTCTTGATTCAAGCTCAGTTAACTTCGGTTCCTGCCTGACTCACATCGAGGTCTGCCTTCTAGAGCAAACACAGATAGGTACCACTAATCTGGTGTTGCTAAGAGTGGAGTCTGGGCCTCTGTTGTAAGACAGAGTCACCTGGCAGAGTCAGGCACACACAGTACTTGGCCAACCCTGCCTGATGCACTGCTGAGCCCACAGAAGCACACCTGGGGACCCATGGGGACAGTGGGCACCCTCAGTGAGCTCCTGCTCTATCCAGGTGATAGGGACATACCAGCATGAGGAAGAGACATGGGTTCAGCCCAGTCCCTGAGCTCAAGGCACTAATAGTCTGGGGTAGGGGGGATAACTGGCTTACAAATAAGACCCTAGAGAGGACGTCTCGGGATGGCATTCTAGGAGCTACATGACCTGGAGAAGTCATAGGGCAGAGTTTGCCAGGTGACGGGACAGCTGGTCCAAAGGCCCAGGGTAAGCAGGAACAAGCTGAATAAGAATCTCTAGGCAGAGGTGGGGAGTGAAGGAGGGAGGGAGGGAAAGAGGGAGACGGAGACACAGAGAGAGGAGACAGGAGAAAGTTTTGGAGAGCAGAGAAAGTCAGAGATGGGAGCAGACACACTGAGAAGAAACATGGCTAGAACCAGGAAGGAAAAGGGGAAAAAGAAAGAAGCAGAGAAGAAAAAGAGTGGGGTGGGGGCAACCCAGGGGTACCTGGGCACAGCTGATAAAGGCAGGAAGAGGTTCCGCTTTCTCACCTCCATTCTGCTGGATGAGGAGGGCAGGTGTGAAGGCTCAGGTGAGACTGGGCTGAAAGAGGAAAGAAGAGAGTGACCTGGGCTCTGGCCTTCCAGGCAGTAAATTTGCAGATGAGCAGGCAGACCAGGAGCAGAACATGGGAGGTCTTTGTTAATTACCTGTACCAGGTCTCCCCAGTCCTCTGAAGGGGGTGTATCCAGATATCATTTAGCCAGCTCAGCACCATGGTGGCTCCCTGAGCTTGCAGCAGGAAAAGTCTGTACCTGGGGAAGGTAGGAGAGAGATTGGACCCACATTTTAACGTATAGAGGCACCACCTGCCATGTTCAACCCGCAGAGGAGTCCCAGGTGCTGAGGAGAGGGGAGTCCCAACATCCTCATTTGTGGAGTGCTCATTGAGTGACAGGTCTCTGGTGTAATTAAATTTTCACAGAGTAGGGAGGTGGATAAAATGCTTTCATCCCAAACTTGAGCTCAAAGTAATTAGGCAAAACGTTCGATCCTCCAAACCCACATAAAAATCTGGGTGTGGTGCCTGTGATTGCTATGCTGGAGTGAGGGCAGGAACAGAAGGATCCCTAGGGTTCACTGACTGGCCATCCTAGCCAAAGATACTGGTCAATGGAAAACCCTGTGTCAAAATAAGATGGACAGTACTTAATGATAAAACTTGTACGTGTCATCTCGCCTTCACATGTCACATGTGTGAAACACACATGCATGTGTACCCATACATACATGGCATGCACACATAAGCACATACACAGATTGCTCATTCAGTCATTATGGCTACGACTACTCAGTCAAGTGGATGCTATTAACCCTATGCCTAAGATGGGAAAACTGAGGCAGCACAGCCCAGAGGCTCCGGTCAGGTCACACCAGTGGCATGCTGACAGCCAGGACTCTCCCATCTCCATCTGGAAGGCAGCATACACTGAGAATATGCAGTGTCCAGACAGGTAGACACCAGATTTATGCACAGGGTCAGCCAACCCTGGGGAGTCTTGTGATACCTGACTGTCTCTGGAGGTGTCTCTGGTGTTGCTGCAGGCTGATCTGGGGCAGGTCTGTGCTAAGCACCCCTCAGGAAGACTTTAACCACTCCAAATCTCAGGCAGAGTGATACAGACTCCCTGGCTCCACCCTCCCCTCACAAACAATGAAAGGTGACAAAACATAGGTGGCCCTCAGACCTTGGTGGTGTCACCCCCTGGGGCTCTGCAGGCTGAAAAAGAAAGGCAAGAACTCTCCTAGGGGTTTCTAGTGATGGGGTATGACCAGAGAAGAGAACAGGTGAGCCAATGAGAAGACCCTGCCTACAAGGACGGCAGAATACACAGCAGGAGAAGAGAGCATTAGGCAGGATGTGAACCCCTGTTTCCTGCAGCCAAGGGCTCCCTCTGCCTCTTCCCCTAACCCAGGGGTGACTCTATGCTGTAGTCAGTAGCATCTGGCAGAGTGAGCTGAATGAAGAAAGAAGGACAGCAAAGTGTTTCCTGTGAAGAGGCCAGGGGCAAAGATACCTGGATACCTGGAAGCCATGAGGTAGGGCAAAGAGCCCTTAGGCCAGCAGCTGGGTACAACACTGGGTAGAGGAAAATGTGTATCTAAACTGGCAGTTTTGAGAAAGTGCAGTCTTGACCATGTACTCTGTGTCCATAATATAACCAAACAAAAACTTTGAACTGGGGCACTACATATGGGCAGAGCATCTACAGACATGAGGGGAGCACTGTATACAGGTTGAGCATCTACAGACATGTGGGGAGCACTGCATACAGGCTGAGCATCTACAGATATGTGGGGGGTACTGCA
>JADRCH010000053.1:6412254-6490133 GCA_019843965.1 Rhynchomys soricoides | reverse complement strand
ATCTACAGATATGTGGGGGGCACTGCATACAGGCTGAGCATCTACAGGCATGAGGGGGGCACTGCATACAGGCTGAGCATCTACAGGCATAAGAGAGCACTGCATACAGGCTGAGCATCTACAGACACGTGGGGGTTGTGCATGTGAGTGTGTTGGTGTGCAAGTCCTTCTACTCACACGAGGAAGCAGGAGCTGGGCCTCAGGTGTCTTTCTGTAGCACATTTTCCTTATTGCCTTGACACATGTCTCTCGGTGAATTAGAAGCCTGTCATTTCTGCTATGTTGTCTAGCTAGAAAGCTCTCAGGATCTTCCCGTCTCTGGCAGACACACACACACACACACACACACACACACACACACACACACACACAGAGTGTGCTGGGGCTACAGGAACAGATAAGCTATACTGGAATTTTAAAAATTGTTATTTTCCCATTAATAATGTATTTATTCACTTTACATCCTGATCGCAGTCCCCACCCTCCTCTCAGTTCCCCCTCACACGGCCCCTTCCCCACACCCCTCCCCAAAGATGTTATTCTTACATTTAATCGTGTGTATATGAATGGTGTGCGTGCATGCGTGCGTGCATGTGTGTGTGTGTGTGTGTTCAATGCAGTGCCCACAGAGGCCAGAAGAGGGCATCAGGTCTCCTAGAGCTGGAGTCACAGGCCTCTGTGAGCTTCGAACTGAGCTCAGGTCCCCTGCAAAAGCAGTCGGCATTCTTTACTGCTGAGCAGTCTCGCCAGCTCCTATGCCTTCCTTTCACATGTGTGATGTAGATTTGAACTTGGGTCCTCCCTCATACTTGTGCACAAACCTCTCTTCCCCACTGAGCCATTGCCTTGTCCCCTACAGGCCCTACATTCTTTTGACGTGACATATACATGGTGTTGGTAATCTACATAACCAGCCGATGACTTCAAGTTTGCAGGAGGCATGTGCAGACTCTATACAAACCTCACATCAGCTTATACGAAGGGCTGGGGCATCTGTCAACCCTGGTGTCCATAGGGAGTTCTGGAACTCAAGACTACCGAGTGATTTGCTTCTGCTATTGTACGATTCCATGTAACCGTGGGAACCCAAGACCGAACCTACCCAAGAAACAGGCTGTCACCAGAGATAGGATAACCAGGCCCCAAGCATCCTCAGATGTGGCATGTAACCCTTTCCTGGAGTCACTCTCATCCATGGATCCCATTGCCAACAGTGGGGTTGGTTTAAGCAGTGGTTGCCAATCCAAGACACTTCTGGTTTATTCTCAGAGCCTGTGCTTGGGCTGTGACTCTCCAACAGGAAGCCCCTCCCACCCCCAAGGCTGGTGCTGACTGTAGGCTGTGAGCCCCTCTGAATCCTTCTCCTTGCTGGCCTGGTGACTCCAGCAAGTCCTCTGATCTCTGAGTCATCGTGGGAAAGCGATGAGTCTACCCAGGCCCTGGGGCTGTTTTGGAGTCAGTGGCCAGCACAGCACACCTGGCCCAGGCACCTCCCTTGGCTAAAGGCTGAAGCTAGTTTTTTCCCTCTTAGAAGTATGGGGTGCACCGTACAACCCAGGCCTTTTCTCTGAAGCTCACATTTTCTGAAGTGGCTCTACACACTCAAGTGGCTTGTGTTACCATTGTTCTCAGTAAGGAGGCAGGATCCAGGGGGTCCACAGTGTTACCCAGAGTTTGCTGTAGGGACAGAATGCCAAATAGGATGGACGGAAGGAGAACAATCTAAGACAATATGAGCTCTGAAATCGTGGCTCAAACACTCTCTGTCCTTGGAGAGTCCCTTAGGAGAGTCTGGTAGCAGGAAGGGACAGTGACGAGGTACAGATCTTTATTTTGTATGGGGCCTGCAAAGCTACAAAGTACTGAGCTCTGGAGTCTGGGAGGAATGACTGATAGCCTTGACAACTTGGTATTTGACACTCGACAGTCTACAGAATGAACACAGATAGTCTGGGGTGGGGCCTTGATACACAGTCATCATGACAGTTGAACAAAGCAGTCCTCGCTATGTGTTTTGTGGACTTGTTGTCCACCTGTGTGTGTGTTCACATGTCTAAGTGCTGCAGCCACCTCCGGAGGCCCAGGACAGGAGAGAGACTGCCAGGTCAGTTCCTTATGCTCTGCTCCCATCCTGCGCGTAGTAGGGCCATCTCTCAAACATGCCTCGATTGGCAACTAGCACAGCACCCCTCCCTGTGTTTCTCCCTGTTTCAGTGCTGAGTCCTGGAAGCTTTCTCACTTCCTGTGCTTGTGTCACTGTAGTCTCAGCCTTCATTATCACGTATGGGTGTGAGTGTGAGTGAGGGACTGTGTGTGAGTGTGGGGTATAAGAGTGTAAGTGTGTGTGTGAGTGTGTAAGTGTGTGTGTCAATGAGTGTGAATGAGTGTGTGAGTGTGGGTGTTTGAGAATGTGGGCGTAAGTGTGTGAGAGTGTGAGTGAATGAGTGTGTGTGTGGTTGTATAAGTGTATATGAGTGTGTATGAGTTCGAGTGTGTGTGTGTGAATGTAGGTATGAGTGTGTATGAGTGTGTGAGTGTGTGTGAGTGTGTGTGTGTGTAAGAGTATGTGAAGGGTGAGGGGGTGAGTTCTGAGCATGGGTTTGTATGTGTGTAAGTGTGTGTCCGTGTGTGTGGTGTGGTGTGGGGGGGTGTCCGTGTCCGTGTGTGTGTGTGTGTGTGTGTGTGGTGTGGTGTGTGTGTGGTGTATGTGTGTGTGTGTGTTTCCTTGTCCGTGTCCGTGTCCGTGTGTGTGCGTGTGTGTATGTGTGTCCGTGTGCGTGTGTGTGTGTGTATGTGTGTGTGTGAGTGTGTGTAAGAGTATGTGAGGGGTGAGGGGGTGAGTTCTGAGCATGGGTTTGTATGTGTGTGTGTGTCTGTGTGTGTGCTGTGGTGTGTGTGTGGTGTATGTGTGTGTGTGTTTCCGTGTCTGTGTCCGTGTGTGTGCGTGTGTGCGTGTGTGTATGTGTGTGTGTGTGTGTGTGTGTGTGTGTGTATCTATCTCTGCATTTGAACTTACCTCCCTAGCAGGACAAAGAACCTTTCTGTGGCTCTGATCTGAGATGCCCCCGCCTGGCTGTCTCCTTTGTTGGGAGTGGGGATTGTCATCTGATGGGCTCCAGGAAGTGACTGGACCCTGAGAGTCTCACCTCACCGGTGGACTCATGTGATGGAGTTAAACCAAGATGGCGTGTTGAAAAGTGAGGACGGCAAAGGCAGAGCTGAATTGGAAGAGGCAGCTGTCTGGGTGTGTGTCCTTGGGGCTTCATCTTAAGAGCCTTGGCCTTTCTCTCAGCTTCCTACCCGCCATGATGTCCACCACTCCACCGGAGCCTCCCTGCCTCCAAAACAGTGGCCTGGAAGAATGCTCTCTTCTTCCTGTTTCCTTAGTAGGTGCTTATCACTGTTCAACTCAATGCAATGTCTAACCTTGGGAAGGAAGGGTGTGAAGACAGGAAGGGACGAGGAGGGGACACGGAGATGACTTGGAGCAAAAACCATGTTGCCCTCATGAGATGAAGGGACAGGATAGGGTTGATAAAAACAGAAGCATGTAACAGGAAGAGAGGATAGCAGCATCCAGGGGCCCGTGGTGAGGGCTGTCGGGAGAAGGATGCAGCCACAGAAGGCTAGAGAAGCAGAACAGAGCCTCGGCTCACCTCACAGCAGCTGACGTCCAGGACACGTGTGTCACTTGGCTCAAGGGTGGGGAGGTACAGAAGGCCAGATGGCTGTATGACAGAGAGGAGGTTGATTGTAACTCCCATGAAGATGGGGGCAGTGAGGCCTGGCTTTCATGGAGGGCACAGAAGAGAGTAAAACTCCTGTGCTGCAGTGGGAGATGGCAGCCAGCCCTGCCTGGAAGTTAGCCATGGAGGACAGAGCTGAACTTGACCTTTGTGGTTCACAGCCCACACCCGGAGCAACGGGGAGGTTGCCATGAGCCGAGTCAGTTGTTTGGTCGCAAAGAACTTTTTAATAAGGGAAGTTTTCAGTCATGGAATGAGAGGTGAGGTGAGGTGGACTAAGAATCCCGAAGGTCACTACAGAAGCAATTTGGGGGTCAGCCAAGGTCTGGCTGGGTGACCTGTAACCCCTGCCAACCCTGAGCACCTATGCACCTGTGACAGATGGATCTCAAGTCTGTTAGTAACTAGTGGGCAGCAAGCAAGAAGAATGTACTTATTAATCTTTCTAGAAAAGAAGTTGACATGAATAAAGCAGAAGGGAAAAATGGGGTGACTTCCCAGAGAAGGGGGGGTCTCAGTGAGGTTGAGGGTGTTTCTGATGTGTGCAGATGGAATTCTATGGCTGAAAGTGGAAACAGACATTCCTTGCCTTGTGGGGTGTGGGGAGTGGATATGTACCAACCCCTGGAGAAGCCTGGCTGTGGAGAGATTCTTTTCCTTCCCTCTTCCTGGTGAGGCCTGTCACCTGCCAAGTGTCACTTGCTGATCACCCCTTGCAGATTTCCACACCAAGACTCCTGTCAGATTCCCATGTGGCTCAGGGTCTCCCTTCCTGAGAAAATGGTACAAATAGAGTTCCCAGGAGGGAAGCCATGAGTCCCCGAGATCTTTCTTCACGAGCAGGAAGAAAGATGGCAAAGGGTTACATCCCAGTAGCTTATCCATGTAAATGTGAGATGGCCGAGCTGGTGTGACTGAAAAAAGAATGGAGCCCTCAGAACAAAGCTGAAGGAAGGAAGATGGAGCCCAGAGAAATCAGGATTGCAATTTGTGCCCAAGTAGGTGGCCAACGCCCCAAGCTGACCCTCATCGATAGCAGACTCTGCAAGCGTAGAGGAAGGTCATAACTTCTGATACCAGTTCCCAATCTTGGATACCCCGCACATAATTGCTGATTGATGGACTACCTGTTAGAGGTTCCTATGCCCCACTTTATGTTAAAGTGCTTGGTGGGACATTTCACAGAACCTGAAAATACCCTCTCTTCTTCACATTGCTGTTCTGTGAGACAGAGCAGGCATGGTCACAGTCTAGGAGACTGAGTAGCATATCAGTGCCTATCCCCTACAGGGGACATCAAGACCAGCCCACATCCATATTGTCATTGAGCAGGATATCCTGCTGAGCCTCCGTCCTTTGCTTCTTATGCCTCCATGGCAGGAGCATACACAATTGGATGAGGTTGCTTCCTGATTCAGAGGCTGGGCTGATCCTAAACTGTCTATCTATCCTCATGTCCAGCCCCATCCTGCAGCTGTTGAAAGTGCTGACAGCCTTGTAAGGACTCTGTAAAATCCCTGAGAGCTTGACTCCCACCAGAGACCACACCTGGAGGGACAAAGGAGGTGGGTGCTAGCAGATGAATCAGAAACTGGAAAAAGCAAGACGGGATGCTGTCTAGATCCAGAGTATGAAGACACTTCCTTCTGAAGGACTAGAACATCCTCTAGAGCAGGTAACCGGACACATCCTGACCATTTACATCAACTGGCACAGAGGATATACAAGCAGCTTATTAACTTTATCATCATGGTTCTGCTGAGGGCCAAGAAAGCCCTGACCTGGACACCTCTCATGTTGAAATGGAAGGCAGAGCTGTAGAAAGACAGCAGAGGAGCCTAGTCCAGGGCATTGGGGTGTGAGTGTGGGAGAGCAGAGAAGACAGGCTCTTCCGAGATCTTGGGAGAGCAGCTCTCATGGAGAGCTAGCTCTCTATGCTGGTTACAGTGGGGACAGATTTTATGCAGTGTTTGGTGACACGCCAGTTTAAATTCTTGCTACCTAAGCCATTTGGATGCTGAGCCACGAGCCTTCTTGACTTGAGCTATGAGAGGCCTGCATCCCAAGCCAGTCCTAAGTCATCCATACAAAGTCACCTGGAGCTCAGATGGACACAGCCTGCCTGCCTTGGCCAGCTTTCCTGACCGCCGGCTCTTGGGACAAAGTTTATAAGCTTACCTGCGAAATCCCAGCCCAGTAAATCTCCAGGATGGGAGCGGATTCGCCTAATGGAATTAGAAAGTATAAAATGGCAGTGATCTCCAGAGCGCTGAGAGACTAAGCTCTTTCTGGAAATTGGAAAATCGCCTACATCAGCCGGGGAGACCCTGGAAATTACAGGCCTGTGCCCGGAGGTAATAAGGTCAAACCGCTCCAGTGTCTAAAAGGAAATCGGGCTCGCTAACCACCAGAGTACTCTAAAAAGTTAATAAAGTGACGGCCTCCCAGCCGGCCCATGGACATAATCTACCTGCATTCTCAAAAGCTAGAGCGCAGGTCCTCTCAGAGATGCAAGGAGGGAGAGAAGACCAGGAAGCAACACCCAGGCACAGCAGGTGCCACTGCAGGAATGAGTCCTTCATGCCCAGTTGCCTAAAGGCAAGTGATAATTGTGGACACCCAGAGCCACCTGCAGGGAGGAAACAACTACTTAAACATAACAACCTGCTCTGCTTGGAGCTGTCCTGTGGGCAAAGGGGCAGCCATGGGATTTGCACACAGGAGCTGTTCATGTTTTTGTCCTTTGAAATGTAAACTTAGAACTTGGCCTGTGTGTGTCTACATGACACCCCAGTGCTGAGTACCACATCTGGCAGGTGATGGTCACAAGTCAGCTTAAAACAGGGGGGCTGTATGGGTAATCTTCTGGATGAGCTCAGTACTGTTTGTATAACAGCCTCAGATTTGTCTCCCGTAGACTGGAGGTTGCCAGAGCAATGGTGACCAGTGGCCCACAGATGCTGGACACTGATTCATAATCTGTTCAGCACCTTCCCCTTACGGATAGAACCTTCCAAAACAGGCCAGGGACTCCCTAGTAAGCACAGACCACAGCTGATGAAGATGAACTGTCTGTCATCAGTGTCAGCCTGCTTTATAACATGGTGAAGCTCTCACCCACCAGTTCATACCCTAGGCTCATCTCTGCTGGGACACCCAATGTGGTGAGATACAGACAGCACTCAGAGAAGCAGATCTGTCCAGAACTGAGCCTCAGCTCAGAGGGCCTGATGGATGGCCACTAGCCTGGTAGCCTACAGCAGAAGGACTTTAAGTTACAGTCTTAGAAGCCCAGAGTCTAAAGTCAAAGTGTCCATGGGGCCCGGCCTCTGGGTGTCTGTGACTTGTGGTCTCTTCCCACATGCCTGTTCTTGTCTTTGCCTGCCTTCTTCCCTCTGTCTCTGTCTCAAATCTCTCTCCTTTCCCTTGAAGAAAATGCCTACAATGACTACCTTGAGCTTGGGGATCACGCGAGACCCAAGAGCTTCTCATTTTAAAAACCTTAATTTAATTGTATCTGCAAAATCCATTGCTCCCCCAAAGGTTCCATGCACATGTTTCAGGAACATGTGGTTTAGGGATACAGTTCGACCCTCTGTTTGGTGCAGTCACAACACCCTGCTGTGCAATGGCCCCATCCTGCAGGTCAGTAGCCAGAAGCACCAGCAGTGCCCTGAGTCTCATGGTGCCCCGGGTCTGGGCAGAGTGTATGTGACCATTGGATGGCTTTGGTCTGCCTTCTAGGTGAACTTCACTCGGCCACCCCAGGGGGCAGAGGAGGCAGCTTGTGACAGGTTAGTGGCCTTCCACCTCCTGCCCCTTCCAACAGCTGCTCACAGCGGCTAGCCAGCCTGCAGAGCACTGCCCTGCTAGTAGAAACCTGAGCTGGACAGAATATGCCAACGTCAGCAGAAACTGTGCACCTGTCCAGTTTCCTGAACAAACAGCATCAACCCAAAAACACTTACACCCTCAGGAAGCACGCAAAATACCAGTGTGTACCTACATGACTCTTTACAAGTGCCACCCTCCAGATGCCAGGCTTGGAGGGAGGAAGGAGACAATGGCATGAAAAAGAGACCTTTGCCAGCCACTCACATGCAGACCTGAGCCTTCCCAAGCCAGGCAGGTCATGATAGAACAAAGCAGAGCCAGGGGACAGCCAATTGTCCACTGGGTCAGAGAGTAGGAATCTCCCAGGAAGCTGTAGGAACATGGAGATCCGATGCTGCGTTAGGCCTAAGCTTGCTCATTCCAGCCACACCCCTCCAGAATGGCCCAGTACGGGTTCTTCAGGTCCCATGCCCATGTCGCCTGTGGAGGTTCTTAGTCCTGCGGGCAGACCCAACAACACTGGCAGCCAGGCATATGGGGAGCAGACTATGTAATTCTCTAGGGCCTCTTAACAATGAAGACACACACACTCCAGGCCTGGGGAAGGACGGGGGAGGGAGAAGGATGGTAGCCAAAGAACAAGATAGGGCTTCTCTTGCCTGATAACACCCATTAGTGTAACTGAAGCATGAAGGTGGTGTCTGTACAGTGGGGGAGATTGGTTCAGCAGGGTCAGTTTGGGCCTGGCTATTCCTGTGTTCTACCCAAGGCATGACTCTAAGGTTGGGGATAGTAGCCAAGGGCTGCAAGTAACCCCCTTGGGGGACTCCTGCAGCCCGCACCTTCTACCCACCTTCCCTACAGCCCTCAGTGAAAAGGGCCTGACCTAATTCAGGATCCTAATAAGTTGACCCCAGTGTGATGGATTGGGATCTTCACATGGATTGCCCTTCAGGGAACCGCATGATAGGATTCATTGAGAAATGTGTGTTAGTTTGCCAGGCTCTGGAGCAGAGAAGCCAAGACGAGCAGCCATGTCCCTCAAAGAATCTGGGTAAACCCCTTTCTCTCCACCGTTTTTGGTCACTGACTACAGCCTCCATCTGAGACCCCTGTGACTAATTTAACTTACAGAACTGTGGGGAAACCCACCCTAAGTGTCTTGGGATCCTAGGGAGATACAGGGGACACAAGGGATTGAATCCCAAAAAAGTACATTTGACTCAGCCTGACTGCTGCTTTAGCCTAGTGATCATGATGTTTCAAAGATTTCACACATGTGCACACATGCCCATGCACACGTGTGCACACACACATGCACACGCACACATGCATGCATTCAGCACACACTCATATTCACATACACACTCATATTCACATACACACTCATGTATGCACACACACACACACACACCCCACCTCTCACCCCAGTAGCCTTCCCATAGTTGTTCGGTTTATAATGCAGTCCATGCAGGAGCAAAGACTGGTGATGTGTTGAGCCTCTGATGCACAGGCAGAGCCAGGTGCACACTACAGATGCTCTGGTATCTCACTTCTAGACCAGAAAGATCCCTCAGCTCACAACTGCCTGGCTCTGTCTGAGACCCAGAGGTTCTCCCCACCCCATTCAAATTTTATTCACCCCTCCTTCCAAATTTTGCAAGAAACACGAGGCCCTCCCTGATGACCATGAAAGGGGGCAGGAGTCTGGGACTGCAGGTCTTCATCCTGCTGTTCAAAGTCCCTGTGACAGCCAGCAGAGGGAGGAGCCGCTCCTGCCTACCCAGTGTTTGTATCCAGGTTCCTTCGTAGACTGAGGTTTCTGCTCAGAAAATTCTCATCGCTGGGGAGCATGTGGAAGGTATAGGCTTGGTCATCACCCCATTCCTTGTCTGTGGTGCATATATCTACACCTGGGGGCCACATGCACAGGTCAACAGCAACTCTGTCACCAGGGCCACTCCTGCCCACAGTGGTACTATGCTATGCCAGAGAATTCCAGATCCTGGGGCTTGGGGAGAAGAATGAGAGGAAGGGATTAAAGAGAGGGAGGAATAGAAAAGGAGGGAGAAGCGAGAGAAAGAAAAGACCCTGAGCGTATGGCTGCACGGGTGTCCACCTGAGCGTGTGGCTGCATGGGTGTCCACCTGAGCGTGTGGCTGCACGGGTGTCCACCTGAGCGTGTGGCTGCATGGGTGTCCACCTGAGCGTGTGGCTACATGGGTGTTTATTTAGTCATTGACTCAAACATATTTATTGAGTGACTGCTTAGTGCCAGGCCCTGTCTTGGGCTCCAGAGGCAAATAAGTGTCCACATCATGAATAAAATGGGTGAGCCTCCCACTGGCCATTTCACCCTGTGAGGTCGGCTGTACCTTCACCCACACTGTCACATAACCAGTATCTCTGAACAAGAGAACCATCCCCAGGGTTCTCTCTTTGGTCTTAGCAGTCAGCAGGCCTCTGAGAGCCAGGAACAGAGTTGGGACCTCTAAGAAGTGAGCTGAGGACACTTGCAGCTGACTCTTGGCCCTTCTGGGGACACACATTCCCTTCTCCTGGGTCTCAGCTCTGAGTTGCTAAGGAAACAGCAGGGTCACATCTGGGGTTCCATCTAAAAGACAGGTGTGGGGGACTGTGGTCTGGATGCAAGTTGGAGAAAGAAAGAAAGAAAGAAAGAAAGAAAGAAAGAAAGAAAGAAAGAAAGAAAGAAAGAAAGACAAAGTGTGTGAGGACTGAAGCCACAGACTGTACCAAGTCCACTGAAGTGGGAGTTACAGTTGACCAGGTACATTGAGCCTTGTATTTGGGGAGATAATGTCAAGTGAGCTTCAGCAGAGGAGGAAACCCCACCTCAGGGATGAGATAGGTGAGGGGCTGTACCACCTGTAGCACCTGAGAACCTGTGTTCTCCGATGCCATGGTCCATGTTGAGCTGAGGTCCAAACTGTTTATCTTGTGACTTCCTCCCTCTCCAAGCTGCCTCCTCTATGCTTGACATCCTTCATCCTAACAATGAGCCCTTTGGAGCACTTACCAGGTTGGCCCAGGGCTGCTCAGCTGGTAAGGTTCATTCCCTCCTCCTAAAGCAGGTGACTGTTTGGGCCACCAGCCCAATTGACCCTTGACCCCAGCCTGGCAGGCCTAGGGACTCAAACTGACAAGCCTTCCAAGCTGGGTCATTGATGTCTGCCTCATGGCTGGACTGCTAGAGTCTTCCAAAGTTGTTCATCTCTTGGGAACATTCTGGATCTGTGTAGTCAGAGCAACCAGCTGCCAGGCTCCCAGACACACAGTGTCCCTGTGTCTCCTGGCTTTGAGTGTATAGATGCTCCCTTGCCCCTGGCCTATCTCAGCTCCTCTGTCATCAGCTGTGCATCCCTCCAGCCTCTCCCCCAGCCCTGAGGTTCCCAGTAAGGTGTATTTATACCATGTCAACTTCCCGGGAAAGTGGGAGAGACTCTTCATGATGGGCAAATATTCCCTCTGTATGTCCTGGTCCTGCTACCACCTTCCCATTGGCTACCGTTCTGGGCAGCTGCCCCTGCACACGTACCCCGGAACACATCCTCTCACAGCTCAGGTGGCAAGCCGGCAGGACAACCTTGATTCAAGTCCACGCTGGGATGCCTTCCCAGAGAGGAAAAAGTCTCCCGAAGTAGAGACTCCAGGGTAGGAAGAGGTGGAGGAGAGGAGACCCCTGATGGAAGGCAGCCTCTCCTGAACAATGTGGTGACTCTGGGTACCACACCCCCATCTCATGCTGTGTGCAGCTGAGCCTCTTATCCCATGGGGTACCGCATCTTTTAGTCCCAGGATCTGACCTGGATGTCATTTTTTATCCCTGGTTCTATCCAGCTTGTGGAATGTGTGTTTCACTTAGAGGGTGACTCCAGTGAGAAGGGCAGGTAACTACTGAATCACACTACAGGATCCTTGATGGTAGTCCTTCACAACCAGCCTGGTGGCTTCGGGTAGATGGGATTTTACCTTCTGTCTGGGCCAGCAGGGAGCTAGACCCAGGACTAGCCAGTGTCAGGTGACTACCAGACTCTTGACTTTACCTTTCCAGATGTTTTCGGGTGCTTCAATTTCAATACCCCTCCTCATACTGGGCCATCTCTGAGGACTGTTTTTCTGGACCATTCAGTGGGGCCCAGGTCAGCATTTAACAGTGGAGCAAAAGTGGTTTCTTCTACATTTCCAGAAATGTTTGGGACAAGGCCTCTAAACTGTGTACCTTCCAAAATGCCAAGAAACAATCCTGGTTTCATCTCCATATTGGTGTCTGAGGCAAGACAAGAGAAGAGAAAGAAAGTATCCCTTCTCTATCCCAGAAATAATAAGTGTCTCTCTCAAACCAAAGCAAGGGACTATGAGGAGAACTTGGGTGTCTCTCCCCCAGCCATGGGTTTGCCAGCTCTTCAGTCAGTTCTGGGTAAGATGATAAATTCAGGCCTCTACTGAGACAGGTGCTCAGATGTGAAGAAGCCACACAGCAGCTGAGCACATGCTAAGTGGAGCATCTTTCTGCTCCTGTTTCATATGCCCAGGAAGTCACTGGAGCACTGAGAACCTTTGGGACTTCCCCAGCTAAGACACTCATCTCTGCCTCCTGGTTCTAGAGTTGTGCATTCTTGCTGAGCCTCTGGGCTGTGGGGAGAAGCTGCTTGGAGCATCACTGGGCAGGAGCTCAACCTCAAACCATCAGAGTCTCTGGAGGCCCCAGGACAGTCACTTCCTAGGACCAGTGGTCCATGATCAGTGTTTTCTGCTTCCTCCTGATTCCCCTCCTCTCCCGGCTGTAATGTGAGGTGTAAGGGCCCCCATGCTGCATCCTGCCTGTGAGGATGAGTGACTGGCCTCCCAGGTTCCCCCAGATACCTGCCCCAAAGTGAAGGACTTCCTTCTGTTTCTTAGACGAAGCAGGGAAACATCAATGTCTTCCGTCTCAACTCTCTTCTTCCCACAGCAGTGGCTGCGATTTACATTAAGGACCAGAGTAAATGGAGCAGGTTCACAATTAGTTTTCAAAGTACTTATCTCATTAAAGTAAATGAATTATTGATTTAGTGACACATGCTTTTAGTGAGTGGCATGGTGCCTTCCCCACTCTGCCTTGGCGCTTGGAGCAGTGGCCAGCACAGGCAAACTTGCTTTGTGTAGGGATTTTTTTTTTTTTTTTAATTTTAATATTTCCTTCTCGTTATTTAGCTTCGTAATTAAAGTGGCTTCACATGAGAAATGAAGGGCCGGTTTATGGGAATCCAAGCCCCAGAGACTGTGTGCTTACCTCCCTGTGGGGAAGCTCTGAGCTGAGAGGGGGGAGGGGGAGGGGGAGGGAGGGGGAAGTATTCTGACCTCAACAATGAAGGTGGTGGTGGAGGTACTCCAGAGGGCTGGGGATGAGTGGATAAAGCAAGCTGAAGCTTCCTTATGGGCAACTGCTCCACCAGCTCCGTCCATCCTCACTGTGGAAGCTCCTGGTATTGGAAGCAGCTAGGAGAATCTGACCAGGCGATTGCAAGGTGACTGGAAGAGGCAGAAAGTGCTAGAGAGATACTACTGGCTGAGCTGGTCCTAATCTCCAGATCCAGAGTCCTAGAGCCTGTGTGTCTGCAGGGAGTGAAGGACTTCACTTTGGGTAGCGCCTGCTTCTGCCACTCTGGGAAGGACTGCAGTATGTTGGGAGGGGGAACAGGGGAGTCTCAAGTGTCAGCAGGGGAGGCCGCATAGGACACTGGCTACTGACCACCCACTGCTCTGGACACGTGCTGCTGAGTCAGCATCTTCCCAGGAAGTGCCGTCAGTCACCCCGAAAGATGAAGTGCCCCATTAAAGGCCACTGGCTTGTGCTGGCCTTGGCTTTGGGCAGATTCTAATTTCTTCTCTGGGTTCAAATGAATATGGCCTTGCTCTGCTCTGGGTACAGATGGCAGGGACAAAGTCAGAATGAAAATGGAGCCATGGGGAATGTGTCCCATGAAGCTGCTTTGAAAAGTGTCAAAAGGACAGCTGAGGGAGGCCTCACCGAGATGGCCTTGTCCTAGACTCTTCTCTCAATGGCTCTGAACTCCTTATGTCACACACACACTTGAGACCACACTACAACCAAGCTGCCTAATCCCTGTCCTGGTCAGGACTAGACTGGCTCGGGTGACAGGTAGGGAAGGTCAGAGGTCAGGTGCCATAGGGTCAGCTTGGGGGACAGTCACAAAGAGGCATCCCTGGGCACAGCAAGTCAGCAAAGTACCTCTCCAAGTCCCAAAGGAAGGCCAGTCTGCTCTCAGCTCTGGATACATAAGCTGTCTACTGTGCTGCATGGAGCTAGAGCATACCTACCAACAACACCACATGTCACCTTTCAAGCCCACCGTATTCCCAGAAATTGAGCAGAGGTAGCACCAAATAGCCCCTGGGACATCCCAGATTGTGCTCGGACCCAGCAGAAGTAACCCACATACTCACCAGCCTGGCTAGCTTTTGCTCATAGCTGGACTGTCAGTGCCTGTCTGGAAATGAGCCTGTGGGGTGCTGAGACAACTTGGAAGCAGGTGGGGATCTCTGAGTGGCAGCCCTGGTCACCAGCTAAGGATTCAGGGACACGGGTCTCTGAAGCTTCAACTCTGACCCATGTCACTTAGATAGGCTCATTTATGGACTCATTTGTCCAAAGGTTCTCCCTGATCCTCATGTGTATGGTCCCACTCCACCCCCACCCAGAGCTAAGAGGGCAGGGGACAGTTTTAACATGTGACACCAGTAAGCCTCTGCACCCCATCACACTACTGTGATGTATGGATCTGGGGAAACCTGTGACTGGGAATCTAGGGGCACCTCTCTTCCCAGCAAGCTTAGGCTGCTGCTAACTGGTTCAAATGTGGCTTTTAAAATATATATCTTTCTCTGTGATTAAAAAAAAAACTACTTCATTTAATTAAAAATGTTGACATTGTGCCTGGACACCCCGCCAGAGAAAGTGGCTATAAATTAAACATTAAATCTTTAATGGTCCATAAAGAAATCTCCGTTTCTGCTTATGTATATACTGGGTATAAATAGATAAAGAGAAAGCTCTTTTCACTGGGGAGGTGTGGGGACAAAGGCTTTCTGGATAATCTTAGTAAGTGATTATAATTCAAAGTTAAATTAATCCATAGCTTTCCAGTGTGTGTCTGCATGGGTGGGTAGAGGTGGGGGTGGCTCCTCCAGCTTTGCCTCTCTGTGAGATACAGTGTGTTCTAGGCAGGAACAGACATGTCACCTCTAGCCAACCAAGTCTACTGGGCCAGTACTCTGAGAGAGTACTGTTAAGAGGCTTGGTTGGCCTCAGCCCTTACCCTCTGCCTAGGCAACAGCCCTGGAGAGGGGCAGGGTGTCCTAAAAACCAATGCCTCTCAAAGATGACTTGGCAAAACTTCAGGGCTCTAAAGAGAACATGTAGATGGTGGGCAGGCTCAGGAATGGGTACTTCAGCAGGGAGGGAACAAGTCCCTGTGCACAGATACACAAGGACTGATTGGGAGGAATCGTGCTGGGGAGGCTGACATGCTGTCCTGCTCCATCCATGGTGGTGCAAACCTGCATCTCCCAGAGCGTGAAAACCTGGAGCAGGGAGGGGCTGATAGAAAGAGATGGGACTGTGTGGTCCCCAACTGGTCCCCTGAAAGGACTACATTAGGTCCCTCTTGCTGCTATAACAAACACACAGTAGGTCTATGACAGTGTACAGCCATGGAAGTCAGAGAAATAACAGGTCTCGCTGGACTTTATGCAAGGTGCTAGCCAGGTTGTATCCTTCTACTAATCCTAGGGCAGAGTGGCTTCCTGGGATCTCCAACTTCTACAAGCCCCTTGGGTTCGGACCCCTTTTTCATCTTCAAAGCCAGTGGTGACTGCTCAAGTCTTTCTCATTCCCCACAAGAATCTTATCTCCTGCTATCCATGGGACCTGATCACCCACAGGTCCCAGGACCACACAGACTTGGCACCCCAATATAAGGCCAGATATCTAGGAGCTTTTATTCGTCCATGTTTAATCCCATTGGCACCAAGACTAACATGGCCATCGTTTCCAGGGCAGCAAGGATATTCTCTTCCTGAACATGGAGGCTGCCCTCCATGTTCTTACTCCCCAGGGGAAGCTACAGCAGCCGTGGCCCTTTCCACATACATGTAAACTCAGGGTGCCTCTTCAATCCATGGGGGCCAGAGCTGCTGAGTGACAGTTTTGCCACAGGTGCCTGAGAAGAAAGGGTTCTCCCCGCATATCCCAACTGGGAGCAAGAGGTTTCCAGGATTTGGGAGCCTCAAAGGCTTGAAAGTAAAGGCAGAGGGCTCCATGTCAGGTTAGAGCTGGGACAAAGGGGTCTGGCAGAGCAGCTAACAGTCATGAAGAAGCTGGATCAAGTGCCCTGTTCTCTGAGGCCCTGAGAAAGGTGGTTTGGGGGAGTACAGACTGGGAAGCAGGCCTCGGGGAGAGCCATTGAGGGAAAGCTTGCCTTGACCTGAGTCTAGGCGGTCCCTGACATGATGGCCTTTGCTCCCCTCTCCCCATGAGTTTTTCCTTAGGCTCTGCTAAGACAGTCAGCATGCCTTGCTCCAGTCCCCAGCCACACGAAGGGCACTTGGCAAACAGCTTGGTGTCACCTATCACATCAGTGTTCTCTCAGTCACAGGAACAAAGGTGAAGAGGGAAGGCCTTGCCTTAATAAGTAGTAGCTGAGGGATTTCCAAGAGATCCCTGCAGCCTGCCCAGCAGGTGCATGCATCTCTGTCATTCTGTGATGGACGCTGCTGGGGGACATGTGGGGGGATCAGAAAGTTCAGTTGGCTGCTTCTGAATCCTGACACTGAAAAGGGAAGACACCAACCAAAGGAACAAACAGTTGCTAGCCTGCTAAGACAGGGCAGATGTGGTATGTCAGCGCTGGTGTCTGACCTTACGGAGGTGCTCTCAGTAGGGAACACTGCTGAGGTTAGAGGAGAAGACTGTGGCCAGGGGCACAGACTGACAACAGATGGACCCTGGAGGTTGGGCTGATAGAACCAGGATTGGCCGATGGTTATGAACTGAGGTATCAAGAACACCCTGGCAATCTGCTCGTCTGGTCAGAGATGGCTCTGTGGGCTGACAAAGGGAGCCATTCAATATTCTTGGTGATCGTCCAGAACAGCGACCTTGTCTGGGTTGGGACTGGGGCACCCAGGTGAACATAACTGAGCTAGTTATCTGAGGGTTGGACCTGGCCCTCAGAATCCCAGTTGGGACTGCCAAGTCAGACATTATGGCTAGCTGGGTGGAACTGATGCTAGTATGTTGAAGATGTCTCGTGGGAGAGAGTTACAGGCATAAAGAGAGGGCTTTGGACAGATCCCTCAGATGCCCACTGGAAGAGAAGCTGTAGGGGCTGGGAAAGGGTGGCCAGAGCCACTGGAGGAAGAGTGATGTGTGTGGGTCATGGGCCAGCCAAAGAGAGAGGGCCGTGCCCGGGAGCCAGCACAGCTACCGGGCTTGGGTTGCACTGAGAGGGTGAGACAAGAGTGCCCCTCAGGCTGCCTGATCGTTCTGTGATGAGAGTGTGTTGGCTAGAAGGGGCAGGGAGAAGAAAGCTCTGAAACATGACCAAGAGTAGTAGGAATCATCAGATGTTTGCGTGAAACTGGGAATGGATCCCTGTTGGTTGCTGAGCTGGGGACAGACAAGGATCTGAGCTAGAGATGCTCAAGGATCAAGACCAGAGACGCTGTGTTACTCTAGCAAGAGATGGGAGCTGACAGGCGCAGAAGATGCTAAGAAGGGAGTATGTACACCTACAATGAGGAAACACTGTAGGTGGCCTGGAGACTAGGGTGGGAAGTGGGTATGACTAGAGACTCTGAACTTGGGATGCTTAATCAGTAGTGACTAAATCAAGCAATGACTAAGGCTGTAGCTGAAGCTCTCCACACTGACCCACAGTGACTAGAGATGGTATGAGGTCCCAAAAATACTAGGCTGAACACCTGTAGGTGCTCTTGAAAGTACATTTGTAGCAGGGTGAGCCTAGAGTGATGGTTTGTGTGTGCTTGTCCCAGGGAGTGGCACTGTTAGGTGCAGCCTTGTTGGAGCAGGTGTGTCACTGTGGGCGTGGGCCTTAAGACCCTCATCCTAGCTGCCTGGAAGCCAGTATTCCCGCTAGCAGCCTTCAGTTGAAGATGTAGAACTCTCAGCTCCTCCTGCACCATGCCTGCCTGGATGTTGCCATGTCCCCACCTTGATGATAATGGCACTGAACCTCTGAACCTGTAAACCGGCCCCAATGAAACGTTATCCTTATGAGAGTTGCATTAGTCATGGTATCTGTTCACAGCAGTAAAACCCTAAGACACCTCCTAAACATATGGCTGATTGTCCAAGTCCAAAGGATGTACCCCCATGAAGAGCTGAGTCAGGGATGCTGGCTAAGGAGACTGGGCTGGTGTTAGACACCCTGAAGCATCAATCTCAGGGAGCTCTGTATGGGATCCTTCCCTGGGGTGTATTCACCCTATTGTTTTTTTCAAAACAAAGAGTCAGGATGCATGAAACCCACCCCACATCTATCCAGTGAAGGGAATACCCCTGCCGTGTTGAACAGCCACAAAAGCAAATCTGCCCACAGGGACATTGGCACCTACACTCTGCTATCTGCTTACTTAACTGTCCTCATTAGAGACTTTTCCAAAAGAACAACCCAAAAGGTTGTTTCTGTTATTATTATCTGAAGTTCTGACCATTAGCCCCAGGGCCTCGGGACTATAAGAGTAAACACATCCACAATTTATCATGTTTTCCGTCTCAGCAAAGACTTTGTATATGAGCAGAAGCCTGGGAGACAGGAGCTATCTGTTATTAAATAACCGGAACTGTCAATCCAGGCACTGTCTGCAAATTAGCTGCTTGTCCATGTGGGTTAGTCACAGGCAGACAGGCACCAGGATGTGAGTTTGATTTAAAAAAAAAAAAAAATCCATGCTTGCCTCTTATTTCTGACACCCTTTGCAGAAGACCCCAAACTGATGAGCACAGAGGTGTTAATCCTGAAAGTGAATTAGGTTTTTTTCTTTCCCTAAGGTGGCTCTGCAGTGGCTCCAAGCTAAACTAAGTGCTAACTTGTTCTCGGCCCCCAGGGAGGCTCTGAATGCTATCCCTTAAAGCTGACTGTCTTACAGGAGCCATGATCCTTAGAGGCAGGTATAGTGGTGGGGGCAGGGGGCCGGGGGGGACACTGACTAGGCTTTTAAAAACTGTGTGTGTGTGTGTGTGTGTGTGTGTGTGTGTGTGTGTTGATATTTGTAAGTGCACGTGCATGTTCATGTACATGCTTGTGAAAGTCAGAGGACAATCTTATGTCATTTTCAAAGATGTCACCCCCCCTCTGCTTTGCTTGGCCCAGAGCTCACCAGTTAGGCTAAGCTGACCAGCCAACAACCCCCAGGAGTCTCCCTGTCTCTGCCTCCCTTGTGCTGAGTTATAAGCACAGACCACCACACCCTGCATTTTTGTATGTGTATTCTGGGGGTCAACCTCAGGCCTTCATGCTTATGAGACAAGCACTTTATTGACTGAGTTTTCATCTCAGTTCCAGGCTTGTTGGGGGTAAGGTGGGGGTTGAGTGTCAGGGCTTTTGTTTTTCTCTATGTGGTAAGATGCACAGACTATGGGAGGAGTTCAGGAGTCACGGGAGAGCCTGAGCTACACCAGAAGGTAGTAGACTAGTTAGTGTAAGGGGCAGATGGACAGGGGGACACAGGTAAGAGCCTACCTTATGTTTGTAAGGATAGGACAGGTGAAGCTTGGTTGGCTGAATTGAATATTTGCCCTAGGCTCTTGATTTCAGCAGTTATCTCAAAGTATCTAGTACCTGGAAGGATTGAACAGCTAGCCTGGACTATTGGAATCCTGGACAAGAGCTAAGCACACTCTGAGACTAGCTGTTAGGAGTCTCTACAAATGAGCTAGCTCAGGGAGGGCTGCCCTGGGGGGTGCGGGGGGGAGCCAGGCTCACATGCCAAAGCAAAGGCAGCTGGGGTGGCAGAGCTGCAGCCCAGTGGCCAGGATGCACTGACCAGAGGGAATGGTTAACGCAGGTCCTGACTTTGCTTGCAGCTCAGCAAGGCTCAAACTGCAGCCCAAGCACAAACAAAAGCTCTGAGATCTGAGCACACTGGAGCTGCCAGCAGCCCAACTGCAGCAGAGACTGCTCTGGTCCCCAGGCTCCTCTGTAGTTTCAGAGATGGATTTGCAAGGCTGGGTAGGTTTGGGCGGGGGAGTGTGTCTCTGGAGTACTGTGTCAGCGGGCAGGAGGAGGCTGGCGTGTTGCTGATCTGATGGGGGCTGCCACACTGGAGCAGCTCTGTCCACACTGGCAAGGAGCCTCCTTGGGCTATGGAAACATACAAGCCCTTTAGTAGAAGATGGGCAATAGCCATGTGGCCTTGGACTGCCCTGCAGGGCTCTGAGCCCAGAAAGGAAGTCACAGAGGTGCAGCCTGCTTAAAGACTGGACACTGGCTTGCTTTGCGGGTCACTTACTCCCTTCATCCAATCTCTGTGGTGATTAATGTTGATGGTCACCACAGAAAGTCCCACCCTGAGTGTGTGAGCACCATTCCATGGGTTGAAGTCCCAAACTAGAGAAGAAGTGAGCAGAGCCCTGGTAATATGTCTCCCCACTGCCTGCTGTGGGAGCCATGTGAGCGACCCTCCAGCTCATGCTGCCAGGCCTCCCCGTTTCCACGAACTGTACCCTCAAGTGTGACTCCTTTAAGTCGCTTTTGTATTTTGTCACAACTACAAGAAAAGTTACTGGTAAAATCTCCCCATAAGACAGATGCTTATGGCCAATGGCCATGGTGGGATTGACCCCCTCACAGGTGCCTAAAAGCTGAAGCATAACCTAGCAGGGCTTGCCAGGATTGGGTAAGATTTGCAAAGTGCCCTGCAGTGACCATGCAAGCCCAGGCAAGGCTAGTGCCCAGCAGTTGCTGTTGGCTCTGTCACAATAATTCCTCGTGTCCAAATGAAACTAGCTAAGGCTGGGATATAGTCTATCTTATGGAAGTGACTCTGCTTCTATTCAGGTTTGCGTCACACTCCTGGAAGGAAGACAGAACTCACGGTGCAAACAAGTGCAATGTACATGTGATCTCTGAGGACTGACCTCCCCCCACACACACCCCCCACACTCAGCTCACTATAAGGAGCTGCCAAGGCAGAAAGTGTAGAAGTTTCTGGCTTGCTCTAAGCTTCCTCTCTTGTGTCCCAGGGCCATGGAAGACCCACCCTGGCTATCTTGTCTGGGTGAAAACCTTAGCCAAGGTGATCCTAATCAAAGGTACATACTCTGGCCAGAAGCAGGTCCCTGTTCTTTCCCCAGTGGTCAAGCCTCTGTGCACGTGCATACACACACACACACACAGAGAGAGAGAGAGAGAGAGAGAGAGAGAGAGAGGCACACAGGCTCATGCCACTGTACAAATGAATAATCCAAGAGCCCTGGAGGTAAAGGAATTGCTAGGCTGGCACTGTGTCCACCTGAAGGGAGATGGGCCTGGCATACCAGCCCCATGATACCCCCTCCTCCCTCCTTTCCTCAGGAGGTGGAGGAGTTGCAGACTCCAAGTGCCCTGTCTCTTCCCAAGTTTATACCTGCATCTACAGCCACAGCGGGGGTCTAGTTGTTTAAATTCAAACATGTTCCCTGTGCCCACCCTTTGGCACTCACACAAGGTAGACTGAGAACCATCCCCAGTCCTGGGCTGCCCTCCTTTCCCCAGTCTTTAGGGTCGCTCTACACACAGCTTTCTTCCCGTTCTCAACTTTCTTCGCATAGGTCCGTCAATTAAGACAGATTTTCAGACATCTCAGAGGAGTTAATAGGGTGGTTTATTGGGGGATTTGCTTAGGAAATGAGATTTTCCTGGTCTCCCAAAGGAGAAAGGCCACATCTAAATTATTGATACCAAAACATGCTTATCAAAGAAGCTTGTATGCCCCGGTGGTGTGCATGCTGCAAGGTGCTGTCTGCCTTGTGTTGGGGTTTATTTGTCTGTCTGTCTGCCTGTCTGTACATGTGTCTGTCTGTCTGTAGTGCTGGGAATTCAACCTAGGACCTTAGGCATGCTAAGCAAGCATCCTAGCACCAGACTATACTTCAAACCCTGTCCTGAGTATTAATAAAACCGTACCTCCATCTCCCCTAGGGAAGATGCTCAGAGTCTAAGCAGAGCCCACCCCAAAGTGAGAGATGAGTAGACCCCACTTCCCAAAAGGCACCTCCCAGGGGATGCTATCTGGGACTCAAAGGGCCTGTGGCATGCACATCCATCCTAATATCATCAGGGGACACTGTCCTGGCTTGTCTTCCACCTTGAATAAAGGCATGTTTTTAAAAGAAACAAGAAAGACAGGAGGGAAGATGTGCCCGCCAAGTAGAGACTGGACAGCTGCCCAGATGTGGCCAACATTGGGCTGTTTTAGCTGAGTGTGGGAAAGAACACTAGGTGTGCAGAGCCCAGCTCCATGGAAGGAGGCTCACACAGCCTCACAGCCCTCCATCTGCATTAAGGAAATCAGTTCTCAGCACAGTCAGATGCCAAAGAGAAAGGTGAACCAAGAAACTGCAGGGCAGACAGGGCGGTGTCTATAGATCCAGCATGAGCTGCCTGGGAGTGGAGACAGCATCCCTCACACACATTATGTCTGTGTGCATGCCTAGAGGGAAAGGTGGCAGGGCTGGGTACCTCTCTTCCAACGTGATGCCCACTGACCCTGTGCACAGCGTTTAATGGATATGCCCATCTTTCTGTTTGGCATCTGGTGTTGTAGCCTCATGAAGTCAGTTCTTGACATCAGAGTCAGAGTGCTGGAAAGAGTGGGACCTGAAATCAGGCTAAAGTGGGCTTGGAATAGCAAGTTTGAGCTTCTAACCTCTTTTTTGAATTTACTGATTGCAAGCATATTGGGGAATGCGGCCAGTTATCAGACTCATTGTCTTATAAAGTAACGGAAAATCCAGATGGTCCTAGAAAGAAGAATGAATTCACCAAGGGCATTGGGAAGATTGTCTGACAATTGGAAGGGAAGAAACCCTAACTGACACCTGCTACCTCAAGATGAACCCTGAGGGGATTGTTGGTAGTGACACACCCCAGATGCAAAAGAACAAATTCTATATGACCCTGGTTACAGGAGCGCACTGGTTATTTTTCTCATGATGACAAAATGTCTAATAGAAGCAGCCTCAGGGGAAAGGATCTGGGCTCCTGGTTTTAGGGATACAATCTATCATGGCAGACCAAGAGTGCATCCTAGCTCTGCACACATTAGCATATATCAGAGCAGAATCTGGGTGAGAAGCAGGACTGGCATATAACCCTCAAGCCCTGTCCCAGTCGTCTGTTTGCCAGCTAGAAGGGATGAGGAAGTGAGGGTTATCTGGACTTGTTTGTTTGTTTGTTTGTTTGTTTTTCAAGACAAGGTTTCTCTGTAGCCCTGGCTGTCCTAGAACTCACTCTGTAGACCAAGCTGGCCTCGAACTCAGAAATCCGCCTGCCTCTGCCTCCCGAGTGCTGGGGTGAAAGGCATGTGCACCACTGCCTGGCTTATCTGGACTTTGTATCCCAAAACTCCTCTAGTTTGGACCCCATGTTCAATCATATGAGTCCACTGGGAACATGTTGCATTCAAAATACAATGGGATTGTAGAGTTATCAAATTCATGGATAGAAAATAGAGGGGAAGGAGTGAGACGGCTCAGAGGGCGGATTCAGGCTGTGGAGTCTGATCCCAGGACTCACACAGTGAACAGGAAGAGTTGACAAGTTATCTTCTGATTTTCATGTGTGTGCCCAGACGTGTGTGTGTGTGTGTGTGTGTGTGTGTGTGTGTGTACACTTGGACAACAAATAAGTGTAACTAAAAGAGAAATAAAGTAGAAAGGGAGTTACCAGGAGTCAGGAGATCGGAACTCAACCTCTAATGTGGAGCAGGTTAAAAAGATAAAGAGTTGTAGAGGTAATGACCATGGTGGTGCAAGGCTTCAAATGCCCAGAAATGGGTACAACACTAAACATTACACATGTTATTCCATAATAGAAAAAAAAAAAACCCACAAACTATTCCTTGAGGGAATCGCCCTGGAGCTCTCCAGTTGGTCTGGGTATGACTACCGTGGTGCCCAGCCCCTGCTCCATAGGAAACAGGAGGCTCTGGTAGCTCCTAAGTAACTTCCCATTAAAGGGGTTGGTCAGATGTTTACAGGAAAGAATGGTGGGTGGCTGTTCATGACGAATGAGCAGAAACAGAGTGGCTTAAATAGCAGAAATGTTTTACTTCCCAGGTCTAGACCCAGAAGCTACAGATTCTAGAGCTGAGGCTGGGCAAGACTGGCTTTCTTTGAGGACTTTAGGGGAAGGGCCTTCCTGGACTGTGCCAGCCTCTCTGAATGGCATTTACTTCCTTCCTCCATTCACAGACATCATGTGAGCCTCTGCCTCCACCTTCCTGTCTGTGTAAGCGTCTCTGTGTCATCTCCTCTTCTTGTAAATATACTGATCATTAGAGTGGAGCTCACCCTAAGTCAATGTCAACCTAAGCAGTTACATCTACAAAGACCACATTTCCAGAGAAGGTTATAGTCTGGGGTTCTGAGTAGACACGAATGTGTGAGAGACACATTCCTGCCCAGAACAGCTGGCTGGCATCCATCTCATCCATGTGTGGAAGGACGAGGGGACATCTGCAAACTTGAAATGGCCCAGTGTTGGACCTTGGTGGTGAGGGCTGGAGACAATACACAGTAGCATCCACAGTCTAGCTTAGAAAATGTTAGTGCCCCTCAGCTGTTACCCACCTGCCACTGTGATCAGTGAGCTCCCCTCCATCCACAGGTTTGTGTTTGGCTCAGTAGATACAGAAGAGAAATGGGGGTACAAGGTGCCAGCTGGCCTCATCCCTCCAATTGAACCTCATATGCAGCAGGAGCACTTGACAGCATACAGCTCCTCAGGCCTATACAGCAGCAACTGGTTAAAGTACTCAGGTCTTGCAGAGTCCAAGCTAGCAGAAGAGCCAGCTGTCTTCAGATGTTCAGAGTAAAGGCAGCCCAGGTTGTTGCAAATAGAAAGAAGGCTGCGGGCTGTGTTGGGTACCGAGGTCGCTCACATCCTAGGCCTGCAGTGATCAGAGATGGAGCCAATAATGATCAGGTTGAATGCACAATTCAAGAGAAGGTAAGCCTGCTCTCCACACACAAGCTGATGCTGAGGGCTCCATCTTGGCAAGACCCACACAGAGCAAACAGCCCAGACGGAGTGAGCCACCAGACAAGAGGAAACCAAGCCATAGGCTACACGGCCTTGGGGCTTGAGCGAGCTGCTTCACCTGGCTGAGTGTCAGATTTGTCATTTAGAAACTGGAAATGATTCTCACACCCACCACACAATGATTTCATTAATAGTGTCATCTCAGAAGGGCACAGTCCCTGGCCGTGTTGAGTGGCACCAGCCAGTGCTCCTGTGGGTCCTGTTATTACAAGCTCCATAGTAGTGTTCATTTAGATCTCACTACACTAGGAGAGCTGGGGACCTGGAGGAACCCAGAGGGAGATGGGTGTGGAATTATGGGACCACTGGATTGTTGAATCCTTCAGGGCTTCCTGAGAGAGGAGGCTGGGATCCCCAAATCCCTACTGCTCTGCTGATTCTCTTAAGGAGCTTCCTGTATAGACCCATATGCTACTGTGCACTCAGAGCTCTACATAGCCAGGTGGCCTCTGGTGGCCAGAAACTTCTAGGACTCCCAATGCCCCTGGCAGTGGCACAGGGCCACAAGTGAGGGACTTCCCATTCCTTCCCCCTCTGCTCCCTGACCGTGTCCCTCCCCTCCTCTCTTCTTCTCACCCCTCCCATCCTTTCCCTCCCCCTCCCCTTCCACACCTGTTTCCAGCTACTACAGGTAAATTTCTCCTCAGAAGGAAAAGAAAACTGCCTTAAGTCAATATGGCTCCCCCATCAGGATCACCACCATCCAAAGTCGTAGTTAAGCCACCCCCTGTTAATTTCTTATTTATGAAATTGTGCTCTTCACCTCCAGTTCCCCTCAGGGAGCAAGCAGAAATGGATCGCTTAATAAAATCCAAAGTATCACACGAGAAGGTTCGTGAGTGCCTTCTGTAGCCTCCAGGCAGTTTGTTCACCTAAAAGAGCTCAGGATCATTAGCCTGTTGAACAATCTGTGACAGTCAAGGCTGAGGCTCCTGGGTCCACCCTGGCAGGAGGGTCTCCTTGCCAAGTGCAGTAACTCACAGGGCACCACAGAAATCTACTTCAGAGCAAGAAAGGGGACAGCACCCAAGGGTACCATGTATCTCTGCTCCAGTGCAGCAAGGGGGATTGGTCCCCAAGCTGTTCCTCTAAGGCCCTATAGAAACTGAAAGCAAAGGTTGATGGGGGCTGGAGAGCCACACCTGTTGGTCAAATGATGACCCTCAGATTCACGTGTGGAAACCCTAACAGGAAAAAAAATGGAGACATACCAATCCTAGTCTGTTCCTAGGCCTTCACACTCCTACTGTCTATCCACCAAGCGGGCATCTAGCTGGGGAGGAAAAAGGGTACCAGAGATGCAAAGCTAAGTAGCTGCCTGTGAGCAGGGCATCTTCCAAATCACAGCTTGCAGGGGACTTTATCTGATGGGTCACTCCGTGTGGTCACACACAAAGGGTTTTGCTAATAGAGACATGTTCTTTCATTCCAATGGGTGTACAAGCAGGTCCCAGGTTAATTTCTAAAAGCCAAAATGCTCAATGGGTGAAGGGCGCTGGGAGGCCAGAGACCTCCGTGCTGGGAGTAGTCTTAGATAGAGAGGAAAGGCCAGGAGTCCAGGGGTATTTCCAGGAAGGGCCCTGGAGGAGGGGAAGAGCAGAAGCTGGAGACTGGACTGGAGGGGGCGGCTGGAAGCATCTGTTCACTGCAGACTGGATGGGGTGGGGGGAGCTGGAAGCATGCACTCACTGGAGACTAGGTGGAGGAGGGGGGTGTGGAAGCATCCACTCACTGGCAATGCACACTCCTCTGAACAGAGCTGATCCCACATTCAACATAGGAGACCGGCTCTAGCTCCAGAGGCAAACACTCATCTGCAGGTCCAGGCATCATAATCCACTCAGCAGATATCCACATCCTGCCTCTATAGGATGTGGATCTATAACAGCCTCTGTGCCAGGCTATAGAGACACCAGAGCCTCTAAGACATGACCTCTACAGTGTGGGACATTCTCACCAGCAGGGGAGGCAGATAAAATGTCAGAGGAAGGACAGGGAGCTCATTGAAGAGACAGCAGATCAGGGAGCCTCCTGTCTGGCCAGGCTCCCCCAGAGGGAGCTGAAAGTCTATAGCCCCCAGATTTCCCTGGAGACACTGACAGGGAGCAGTGTGACAGTATGATAACCCTAAAGCCTGCTGACTTGCTCTGTTGGGACTAGGTGGACAGTGTGTCCACAGCTGCCCTTGGACCCAATTCACTGAGGTAAAAAATGACCATAACTGTCAGTCTTGTGAGTGGTTGAGAGAATCATTCACTAGTGAAGCTGAGCACTGTCCACACACTGGAACATGGTCAAAGAGGTGCATAGGGCCACACCCTTCTCTCTTCCTTCCCAGGAACAGGCAGGTGGAACAGACAAGCAGGGTGAAGTGACACAATCCCACTAGAAGGTGGAATATGCTAAGCACAGGGTTGAGTAAAGGTGGAGCCAAGTCTAACACAGCAAGACCCCGGCCCAGCGTGATGTGTCCTTCTGTGACTCAGAGGCTAGATCTGTATGGGACCAACTTCCTGTCTGTGCAGCATGGCTTCCAGAGAGAATGGGGAATTCTGTGACTCTGGAGACTTGGCAACGGACAGAAGATAAACAGGTTATATCTAGGAACGAGGAAAATGAACCCAGCTGCCATATTTGGTGGAAGCATTTGGCTCAGCAGTCTCCCTGTTACCCCTTTAGTCTGGCTGCTCTCCAAATGCAGTGGCTTCTGGGAGACAGAGAAGGGTCAGCCTCCAAGCCTCCCAGTGTGTCCTGGGTCCATATACCTGTGCCACATAGTTGGCTTTGAAACGTTTGACTTTGACTAAGCAAGAGCCATGAAACATGTTCAGCAGTTCTGCAGACTGTGAGGACTTGGAACTAGACAGTCAGGACGGGGACAGCAGGGAACTGGACAGACAGTCCTGAGATAGCAGGGCATTTTGCCTTGTTCATCCCTGCCAGTGCTGCCAAGAGACTGGGAATCCCAGGGTCAGGAGAACTCACAGGGATCGGACACAGGTAGAGGGGGGATGCTGGCTGACAGAAAGGGGTACAAGGAAGAGGAGGCTTACATCCCTAGCTCTCCTGTTGGTCCCGACTTTGCACAGCCCCAGTAGGGCAGTGGGCCCTTCCCTTTCTCAAGATGTGGCTGCAGACCCAGCTCCCTGGCCATGTTCGTGCTGGTGCGAATGGAGCGAAATCATACTGGGTTGGGAGGACAAGTCCCCTTATGAATTAATTTAGTCAGCACTGAGACTAGCGCCCACACTTGAAAGAGGCAGCAATCTGTGGGAGTCACTCAACCCATCCACCTTGTTTCAAAATGGCTCTCTTCGAAGTGTCTTCCAACACACCTACCCCACCAAGTCACTTAAACTTGAAAACACTTCAAGAGCCAAAGCAGCCTTTGCCATCGTACCTGGGTGGACCTCCTCGACAATTCCCTTCCCAGTGCCTAGTTCAAATCCAGCTGCCCCTTGGCCCACAGCCCTCCCGGCTGTGACTCCTAGGTGGGTTGCTTATGAAACAGCCAGATGTTACCATGGAGATTTAGAGACTCCAGTAGAGAGTCAGCCAAGCCCATTTTCATTCTTGCCTCCCATGGAGAAGGATGCTCCTTCCCACCATCTAATGAGAAGCCACAGTGCTTGGGGGAGGGACCACAGTGCTTGCGGGTGGGGCCTCAGTGCTTGGAGTGGAACCATAGGGGGTGGGGTCACAGTGGAGGACTGGTGCAATATAGATTTGAACCTCAGTTTTTTCTTTTGAAAAGTAGGAAGGAGAAGAAAGGACCGTCTGTTGCTGTGGAGAGGGCTGGATGATGTATGCCCATGTAAAATAAATGCCCACAGCCACCTTCCCTTTATGGCAGTGTGGATAGAGGTAATGATGGTGATTTTTCTAGAGCTCAAGAAAGATGCTCAGTCCAACTACCTTTCAGCCCAGGAGTGCTTCGCTTTATCTTACTTCTGCTAAATTAAAAAAAGAAACCTACATACAGGATCTGGAGAGCTGGCTCAGTAGACAAGAACACATGCTGCTTTTTAACGTTTTTAATATTTATTTTACTATATGTATGTATATATCACGTACATCCCTTATTTTAGTTAGGGTTTCATTGTTGTGAAGAGACACCATGACCAAGGCAACTCTTATAAAGGCATTTAATTGGTGCTGGCTTACAGTTTCAGAGGTTCAGTCCATTATCATCATGGTGGGAAGCATGGCAGCATCCAGGCAGGCATGGTGCAAGAAGAGCTGAGAGTTCTACACCTTGATCCAAAGGCAGCCAGGAGAAGGCTCTCCTCCGCACTATGTGGCGCCAGAGCAAGGGAGGCCTCAAAGCCCATCTACCCAATGACACACTCCCTCCAACAAGGCCACACCTCCTAGTAGTGCTACTCTCTATGGCCAAGCATTCAAACACTTGAGTCTATGGGGACCAAACCTATTCAAACCACCACATGCCTCATACTTCAGAGGGTCAGAAGAAGACACCAGATCCCCTAGAACTGGAGTTATGGATGGGTGCTAGGAACTGACCTGGGCCTCTGGACAAGCAGAGGATCTTCTGCAGCCCTGAGAGCTTCCCTCTTTCACAGAAAAGCAGGATCATATTCCCAGAATCCACATCAAGTGGCCCACAACAGCTCATAACGCCAGTTCCAGAAGATCTGACACCCTCTTCTGGCCTTGCAGGGTTCTGCACACATGCATACATATGGACAAGCAGGCAAAACACCAATACACATAAGTAAAAATAAAACAGAAACAAAACACACACAAAAAGGCTTTTGGAAAAGGTGAGAATATTCTAGAAGCAGGAGGTGGAGATAGCAGTGTAACACTGTGGATGCTCTGACCTATGCCTTGGGAAACAGCTGAGGTGCCAACTGCTGTGCGTGTACCTGACTGTGATCACAGGTGTTCCAAACCTGTGTGCACAGGGAATTCTGAGACCTCATAAAAACTCACAAGGAAAATCTACAGTTAGCAGAAAAGAATACACAGTGTGTACTTAGACTTACAGATATACAAACACATGCACACACAGGTGCACACACATCCACATACAGAGACATACACAAACACATACACAGGCACACACATAAACACACACAGAGGGGCATATGCACACATACACACACACATATACACGCAGGCGCACGTCACACACACACAAATATATACATACAGGCACACGCACGCGCGCGCGCGCGCGCACACACACACACACACACACACACACACACACTCAGCTTGTTTCTAAGCTCCCAAGTGTCTTCCTGAGATGTTGGGGTTGGGGACCAGAACAGGTGTGAACCCCTCAGCCCATGAATTCCCTCTGTGAATGTTTGGCTACCAATGTGAATGAGCATGGTCCACGACTGTCTATTCTTAGTTCCAAATCGTTCCTGCTGATGGAAGCTACCAGAAGCTGTACCTAACTTCAAACAGCACACAATAGTTGCTTGTAGATCACGGATGTGGCGGTATTAGCTGTCTTCCCTTTCGTAGGTATTAGGAGTAATTTGCATAAGATGATAGCACAGGGACACGAATACTAGTTGTCTTGTAGCAATAGAAGCCCAAGTTGGGAATCAATATCCTGTTTAACCATCCACAGAGTGGATGAACTCAAGATCGCTTAGGGCCGGGGGAGGGGCGGCAACGAAAGAAAAGGAAGAACAGAAACATCCCAGAGTCGCAGGAGACAGAAGTTTAGGAAGGGCGGGTGACACCCCTGCCTATTTCCCTTCGCATGTTAAATGATGCCTTGACTTCCGGCCAAGCTTGAAATGCTGCGGAACCCTTCTTACCTGGGCAGGCTTTCTCCTCCCGAGAGAGGGTGCTCCCGCCTCCCCTTCTCCCTCTCTTCCCTCCCCCTCTCCCCAGAGCCAGCGGCACCAGGCTTCCAGTTGCACAAGGGCCAGGCTGATTGTAATTCTCTCTGCTTTCTCTTTCTCTTTTCTTAGAGAGCCCAGAGCGCCTCCGGGAAAATTGGCTGAATAAAAGGTATAAAGACTTTCTCTTTTCTTCCTGAATGGTTTTTGACAGACATTGAGCATGTTGAACATCTCAGGAACTGCTGGTGGTGAGCGCCAGGAATTGCTGGGGTTTCCCACTGGCTGGGGGGGGGGGGGGAAGATTGGGGGATGGCAGGGAAATTTTGTATCTCCTCTCCCGTTCCCCCGGGAGATAGGTTTGAATTTTGTGAGGAAGGAGGCTCAAGGGCAGAAAAGCCTAAAACAGTTGGACAATGGTCCAAGGAGCCTTTTCTTAGGCAACTCCGAGCAGCCCAAGAAACAATGTCCGATGCTTCCTGGCCCCACCCTTCACTCACTCTCCATCCCGCCCCCTCCCAGTTATTCAGCGTGTGTCCGCCCATCCTCGGGCAGCACACTCTTAGATCTCACTGTCTAACTCCTCTCTGTGACCTAGTCTCCGGGCGCTGGGAACTATGGAAACCAGCTCAGTTCCTGACGCTAACCCTCACTAGGAAGCTGGACACCATGAAAGGCTAAATCACCTGGTGCTCTTCTTGGCTCGCCCTCCACCAACAACTCCTCTTCTTCACGGAGTTACAAAAAAAAAAAAAAAAAAAAGTTTTACTTGAAGTGGGAGAGGGGTGCTGTCTAAAGGATGGAGATTGGTTGTGAACAAATCAGAAGGTGTGACTTTTCAGCCCACCCCCACCGCCTACCACAAGCCAGAGCGGCTGGGGGCGGGGCTTCCTGATCGCGTGCTCCTGGGTCCGGGGCGGGGCTTCCTGTTGCTGAGCTCTTGGGTCTGAGGTTGAATCTGAACCAGTGGTGCCACAGTCGCAGAATACCTGGTGCTGGACAATGCAAAGAGAAACAAATAAAGCTCCGATGAGGCTCAGTAGGCAGAGTGCTTGCCTGCAACGCACGTGGCTGTGGGTTCCATCCCCAGCACTTACACCATATGTGGTGGTCCACACCTGTAATCCTAGGACTTGGGGATGGAGCCAGGAGAATCAGAAATTCTAGGTCGTCCTCTCCTGCTTGCTGAGTTTGAAGGTTCACTGGGCTACATGAGGTCCTGTCTCATAAAAGGGGGAGGGGCTGAAGAGATGGCTCAGTAGTTAAGAGCGCTTGTTCTTGCCCAAGACCCAGGTTCAGTTCCCAGCAAACCAGTTCCAGGAGATCCAGCGCCCTCTACTGGCCTGCGTATGCACCAGGCAAGCTGTGCATACCTACCCACAGGCAAACATTTATACACCTAAAATAAATATTTTTTAAGAGACAAACTTAGCAGTTCACAATTCTGGTTGTCATTCAATGTTGAGGTGCTGGCACCCTGAGAGGACATCACTGATGTGTTAACACATGTCAAAAGACAAGAGAGAAAAAGAGGTAACTTGGCCCTTGAACTTGGGGTTCGGGGTGTGTATTATACATATGTATGCATGTGTGTGTGCAGACCAGAGGTCAACATTAGTGTCTTGGACTGTCTTTTTCGGGCTTTATTTCTTAAGATAGCCCCTCATTAAACTTGATGCTCAGTGATTGGCTAGACTGGCTGTCCATCTTGCCCCAGAAGTCTGTGCCTCCCCAACATAGGGAATAGAGTCACCTGTCACCACACCCTGCTTTTATGTGAGTGCTAAAGGGATCAAACTCAGGTCCTCTTGTTTGTAAGCTACTGTACCACCCACTGAACCAGCTCCCCAGCCCCACCCCCAGCTCTCCCCCTTTTAGAATGCTACTCATTCTCCCCCCACCCCAGGAGGGTGGAGTCTTTATGGTCTAACCACATCCTGACACTGTGACTATAGTAATTAATTTCCACAGGAGGTGAGGGGCTTTCAAGCTCAGCAGATGACATGTGGCAACGGCCTCAAATGTTTTCGGCATGTCAGAATCAAAAACAGTCTCTTCAGATTCAGGGACACCATGCGTTCCTAAGATGAACTTGTAATGTCTTTTGGGCTGCATTTGCCCCAAGATACCCCTGATTCCCATGTTAGTCCTGCCACAAGGAGGACAAGTCCCATGTGGAAGTTGGCCTTCACCAGGCCACACAGGCTGTCTCTGGAGCAGACCGCTTGGGCTCTGCTCATCAGCTTTCCGTCAGAATGGCGTCAGGGAGCCCTCCTCCTGTGGCTCAGGCTTCCCATGCTGGACTAAGTTCAAGTCACGTTCTGGTTCTTTGATCTCTGGGATGTGGTAGGGTAGCAGGGTATGGGGGGTTTATGTTCAAGTGATATTGTATATTTGCAAAAATATGGCCCTGTGTGAGCCTAACTAACAATCTTTTGTATTGACTATTATAGACACTCTACATGTCCATGTGAATTTTAGAGCTAGTAAAAACAAAACAAAACAAAAAACCACCCTGCTAGGATTTCAAGCAGGCTCACCCTGGATCACTGACATCCGATATCAGTGAGTTCCTGTGTCCGACATAACGTCCGTCTCCACACTTGGAACGCTGGTCCTCCATCTCTCTCAGTAGTACAGTCTCTGGCGCCCGTGTGCGTTCCTGTAGACCCACTCCCATGTGTCTGGCTTCTGTTTGCTACCTCAGTGTCTTGCGTTCCAGCTCTGGTGGTGGTGGCGGCGGCGGCGGCGGCGGCACAGAGATCAAATTCTTCTGTGCTTCATGTATTGATCTTATGTCCTGCAGCCTTGCTGAACTCGCTCGCTGCTGGCTCCTGTCACCCCTCACAGGTTCTGTGTGGCTTTCTATGCAGGAGGAGGTGTTGTCTGTGAGTGAAAGCGATGGTACTTTCTGGGCTGGGGTCCTTAATACTGGATGCAGCCAGCGTTGGGCTGAACAGGAGAGCTGTCGTGCTTGCATCACTTCCGGTCTTAAAACCTCCTGTTAGTTGGAGTGTTCAATGTCCACTCCTATTTCCTATCTGGGACAGCCTTGCTGGAGGTTATTATATTATTATGATTATGATTATTTAGTTTAGTGGAGGGTATGCATGTACTTGCTAGGACACTAGAGATCAGAGGACTGACTACTTGCTGAGTCACTTCTCTCCCTGAAGTATGTGGTGGGTCCCAGGGATTAAACTCAGGTCATCTGGCTTGACATTAAAATGCCCTTTACCTTCTGAGCCATCTGTTTAAGTCAATTGATCTATCCTCCACATATATCTGTGCAACATTATGTGTGTCTAGTGCCCATGAAGGCCAGAGAGAGAAGTATTTCCCCTTTCAAGTCTATCGTGCGTGTGTATGTGTGTGTGTGTGTGTGTGTGTGTGCTATCTGCAGTCTGCTTTCCAGTGTTTAAACTGGAATCCCACAGCAGCCTAAGCACCTTACACCAGGATGCTTTCTCATCTCCCACCAGACCTCCATGCACTTTGCTTATACGTGCAGTGAGCTCTGTGCAACACCGTTATTAGCTTTTGCTTAAGTGCTGGGAATTTTGGTGAACAGAAGAATCTCTGTGATGGTTGAAATGAAAATGGTCTGGACCAAAAAAAAAAAGAAAAAAGAAAAAGAAAATGGTCCATATAGACTCATAAAAAGTGGCACTGTTAGGAGGTGTAGCCTTATTGGAGTGTGTCACGGGGAGAGGAGGGGCAGGCTTTGTGGCTTCAGATGCTCAAGCCAGGCCCAGTGTCTCTCTCTCCCTTCCTGCTGCCTGCTAATCCAGACGTAGAACTCTCAGCTATCTCTCCGTGTCAGCCTCTCCACATCTGCCCACGTGCCACCATGCTTCTCGCCATGGCCTTAATGGATTAAACCTCTGAACCCCAACTGAATATTTTCCTTTATAAGAGTTGCTGTGGTCACGGTGTCTCTTCACAGCAATAGAAACCCTGACTATGACAGCCTCCTTCCTATTCACATTCTGGGTGGTCTGGTGTAGACCTCCGCCACTGTTCCTCTTCTAGGACTCTCTGTGAGAAAGTCCATTGAGTGTCTGGAAAGTCTTCATTTCATCTGTTGTAGCCAAGTACAGATTCAAGGTTGCTCCTGCACACTGCTCCAGGGACTTCGGTTTGTGGGACTTTCCTGCGTATTATGATCATACCATTCCCGCAGCTTATGGTGTATCTTTCTTCTCTGGGTACCTTTGAAAATACTATTTTCATGTATATGTGTATGAGTGTGTGCCACGTGAGGGGGTCAGATCCCCGGGGCTAGAGTCACAGGTGGTTGTGAGCTGCTCAATACAGGTGCTGGCAGCTGAACTCTGCGCTTCGGTCTGTAAGAACTCCATGTGTTCTAAACCACTGAGCCATCTCTCTAACCCTAAAACACTTAATAACTTGTATTTATTTGTTCGGAGTGGGGTGGCACACATGCCATAGCTTGGATGAGGAGATCAGAGGGCAGCTGTGGGATCTGGTGCCCTCCTTTTGCCATGTAGGTTCTGGGGACTGAACTCAGATAATCAGGCTTAGCAGCAAGCACCTTTACCCACTGAGCCATCTCGCTGCCCCTCTCTGGCTGCTTTGAAGACATTCCTTGTGACTAGTTTGGAGTGATTTTTATCGTGACTTACTTAAGTGTCTTTTTCTCCTCATTTCGAGATTTGGTTTAGGAAGCTTCTTGGACGTGTGGGTTTGAATTTCTTTAATTCTATTTGTTATTATTGTGTGTGGAGAGGGGGCATAAATGCCACAACACTTGTGTGGAGGTCTAAGGATGACTCTGGCATCTCCTCTCTCCTTCCGCCTTGGTCTTGGGGAGTGACCGGAGGTCGCTAGGCAAGTGTAGCAAGCAGCTTGTCCTCTGGGCCATCCCCCCAACCCTGGATTAGCATCTTTTGTTAAATCTGAAAACATATTCACCATTTCTTCTCAGATATTCTTTCTATCCTCTGTCCCTTTCAGAGACCCACTGAGTTAATGTTGCTTGTATGTACCTGTGTTTAGGGCTGACCACATGGTATTGGATAAACAATTAGGGAGCTTGTCCCTGGGGAAGACTAATATATTCTCATTCTCTCTCTCTCTCTCTCTCTCTCTCTCTCTCTCTCTCTCTCTCTCTCTTTCTCTCTCTCCACTAATTGATTGAATGTAGCTTTTCTTCTAGGGGTGGGGGTATTGTGAGACCTCCATCCACCTTGCTGGCTGGCTTGTCAGCCCGCTGTATTGATATTCTGGTCTTGTCTAGCTAGCTAGCCACATAGTTGCGATTTCATGCCTGCAGCTTCCCTGCCTCACCTGCGGCTCTAACAGTCTTTCAGCCCCTCTTCAGCGGTGTTCCCTGAGCCTTAGATGTAAAGGTTGTACAGTAGATGTATCAGGAGGACCAGACAGCTCACGGTCCGTTCCCGTCCACATATGGACCAGCTTGGATTTCTGCAGTGGTCTCCACCTGCTTGCTGCATAAGAACAAGCTCTTAGCTCGTTCTCCATCCTATCTCGCTCTGAGACATTATCCTTCCTTCTCCACATGGTGTTAATGATGCCATAGGTCCATGCAGGATATTTTTTTCTCAGGTATTCTAGCTTTTAGGACTAAAGTTGCTGTGGGTTTTTAAAAAAACTAATAATGATAATGATAATAATAATAATAATAATAATAATAATAATAATAATAATGATGATGTCTCTACCTGGTTATCTAATGGAATCCAGTATGCCATAGCTGTTTTAATATCTTCATCTGTCTCAGTTCCAACTTCTCATCTCAGGGGCTACTCTCTGCCTCTTTTCATACCTGACACTTTTTAAAATAAATTTTATTTTGTGTGTGTATAGGTGTTTCGCCTGCACATGTGTCTGTGCACCATGTATGTGCCTGGTACCCATGAAGACCAGAAGAGGGCATCAGATCCCCTAGAACTAGGGTTACAGACAGGTGTAGGTTGTCATGGGGGTGCTGCCAGTCAAACCTAGGAACTCTGGGAGAGCAGCTTGTGCTCTTAACTGCTGAGCCATCTGCCCATCCCCGGACCAGGTGATTTTTAATTAGACGTTGGATGTTGTCAGTTTTACCTCAATGGGAGGTGGGTGCTACCATCTGAGTCACTGCAGCATATTCCTGTACATATCCCTAAGCCTTGTTCTGGGTGCAGTTAGGGACTAAAAGATGACTTGCCACTTGACCCTTGACCTTTGACCCTGGCAGTTAGTTCTTATTCTCAGATTGTCAGTGGCTTGGACATGATTCTGGCTCTAATCATTCCTGCTACTAGGGCCTCAGGAGCTATAAAGTGCCTTGTCTCTCAGCCAGCTGCTCTTACCCCATGTGAATGCTGGGCACTCTCAGGTGGTACTCACCTCGGCCATGGGGAGTCTTGGTTTGGTGCTGGATGGAGCCAGTGTCTCGGGCTTGTCCTCTGGCTAGTATTGTCCTGTCCTGCAGCTTCAGGCACCTTGCTGCCTAACTCTCAGTTCTGCTTCCTCAACCCAGTGCAAGTGCTCAGGACCGGTGCACTATGGTTTAAAACTTTCTAAGGACAGTGGGGATCCCTACTCTCCCCTTCTTGGCTTCCTGACTCTGGTCCTCACTCTTCATGGCTGCAGACAGTTAGTTTGCTATCACTTTATGCAGGAGGCAACAGGCATTCTTGACTCTCCACTCTGCCTATAAAAGGAAGATTTCCTTCTCACACTGGGATCTGCCTGTGAAGTGACTGCATGGCCCTTTGGGGTGTGCATACATGTGCATGTGCACGTGCACAGACCCAGGGTTGTCAGGCATATGCCTGTCCTGGTCTCGGTGTTCTCTAGAGTGGGAGGAATGAGGCTGTCTGAAAAGACAGACCATGTCACTGTCAGAGCACTTGAGGCTTGGGGCTTGAGGTCCCAGAGTGGAAGCCAGCACCTCTGTTTTCTTCGCTATAAGAACGGCAATGAATACTACAGCCTTGGGGTGCAGAACCTCACAAAGGGCGTGGTGTATGTTGTCTTCTTGGGAGAATCTTGCCTGTGAAGAATAAGAGAAGAGAGGGGAGGGCAGAGGGGAAGAGAGAGAAGAGGAGAAGAGAGAGAATGAGTGAATACCATAGTCAGCAACCCCAGCCACCCCTCCCCCATAAACATCACTGCGTAGGACGTACTGGAGGCTAAGCATCCAATCCTCCAAGCACAGCCCCCACACTAGCCTCATCTGAGTGGGTAAGGCTGAAGCCTCCCTCTTGACTCTTTCTCTGGACACAACATTGTCAGCCAACTAGGGGCTTGGAGTCAGCCCAACTCCCTTTCAGCTTACACTTTCTTCCATGCCAAGCATGTCCCTGAGCAGTGGTGATTGTGGACTTCTTGGCTGGAGTTTCTGCACCCTGCCGTGTAGAAGGATCTGGTAGATGAGAAGGATTCAGAGGGCTCAGCCTTCCTGTGCATTCTGGCCGGCTGCCCCTTTGAGAGATATCTCTGCTACTCAGACTTCTGCTGATTGGAGTCATATCAGATGTACTGTACTAGGGGTGTGTGGGTGTGTGTGTGTGTGTGTGTGTGTGTGTGAAAGACAGACAGAGACAGAGATAAATTTTTCTAGTGAATGATCTTCACATATGTGGGTGGCAAAGAGTTAACCCCAACTCTGATTGTGCCTGACCCCACCGCCCAACCTACATCTCACCATATCAGCAATATACCATGGGTACTTCTGGTTGGAAAATCAGCTCCCAGCTCTCTCTCTGTCTCTCTCTGTCTCTCTCTCTCTCTCTCTCTCTCTCTCTCTCTCTCTCTCTCTCTCACACACACACACACACACACACACACACACACTCACACACTCACTTCCTGCAGGTCCCCAGCTGGGAGGTTTGTGCCGTCCATGGAAGGAGAGGAGCCATAACATGAGAGGCAGGATTTGGGGGGGGAGGGGGAGGGACAGGAGGACAAGGCTGTGCAGAAGTATGGAGGGCTGCAAAACCAGCCTCTGTTCTCCCCAGAGTATTAATTACAGTTGGAATCTAGGCTTGTCAGGGCGCGCTCTACTCTGGCAGAGTAATTGATACCAGTCTGGAGCTGTGGGTGGGTCACGGTGCAGGAGCAGGATACCAGGACATCACTCTCAGAGCTGGCCCGCCTGCTCCAAGGAGAAAAAGGCTGGAAGTTGTGAACCCTTGCCAGCCTGGCTACCTCTTCCCTGCGCCTCCCGCTCAGGTAGCCTTCCATGAGATGTCTACTGTCTTGCCTGGGTTCATGGGAAGTCTGCATAGTGGGCACTATCATCTGGCCAATGAATGGGTCCAGAGTGTCCACTCACACCAATCAGCAGTGTTGTATGCTTTGGGATCACCATGCTGCTGATGTCATCATCCAGGGAGGTCCAACCAACCTCAGCCTGACCCACCCTGGGTCCTTCTTCCTCACCTGGACATAGGATTCATTCGAGGGCTGCCTGAGTACCCTAACTTTCTGCTTTTGCCAGTTTCACCTGCTGCAACCTAGGCTGGTCATGGAGTAGAGCTCCATCTTACAGTGGCCAAGGAGAGAGTGGGAAGGGCTAAAACAGAAGCCATTAAAATGTACACCCTAGTCATGCAACTAGGGCCCATGTCCCAAAAGCACCATGGGCCCTAAGCAATCCTTCAGCACATCGGCCCTTGAGGAACAGGCTAGACCCAAACTGTTAAGACTGCTCCCTATTTCACAAATGCTCATACCTGTCTTGAAATGCAAACTGAATTCTGCTTGTCTCTGAGAGTCTCAAAGTCTTAACAATTCCAGGGGTGCACAAAAGCCAAAGTCTGAAGTCTCTCTCGGAGAATCAGGATGAACTCTGAGCTGCAAACCCATGCTAAAATGCAAACACCCACTCTGGACGGGAGGGTAGAAAGAATCTGGGCAAGCCAAACTCTTCCTGCAGAGCTGTGCCTGGCATCTAGGATGTGTGGTGGGATGTGTGGGCAGCTCCCCTTTCTTCTCTGACACTGTCCCCTCATCCCCTCCCCTGTCCCCTCAACCCTCCTCTGTCCCCTCACACCCTTCCCTGTCCTCTCGTCCCCTCCCCCCTCCCCTGTCCCCTCTCCTGTCTCCTTACCCCCTCTCCTGTCCCCTCACCCCCTCCCTGCCCTCTCAACCCTCCCCCCTCCCCTGTCCCCTCTCCTGTCCCCTCAACCCTCCCCCATCTACTCAGCTCTATCCTTATTCTTCCACCCCCTCCACTGTCTTCCTAGACGCTGTCATTGTCCTGTGGCCCCTCTCCCCACCCACCCTCCCCTTCCCTTTCTCTGTCCCTTCATTCATCTGGTCTCTAGGGCTCCTCCCCTGACCTCCTAGAGACCTCTCTCCTGTCTCTGTCCTCTCTCTTGCTTTGCTGACTTCTGCTCCCTGTACAGGGCGACTCCCAAGAGGACAGGAAGTTTAATCTGCCTGGGTGCTTGGGTGGCACTGGTTCCCAGTCAGGACAGTGCCATCTCAGAGCTTGTGCTATGATACCTACTGCCCAGTCTGTGAAAAGGACTCAGCAAATCCGAGCTCCTGCCCTTTCTCATCCCACAGCTGTACTTGGGTAACACTACAGAAGATCTTTCTCTCTCAAACAGACTCATTGGCCGCAGAGGGCCCTGGGCTCCATCTGGACTGGCACAGCAAGCTGTACACACTGCAATATTGGGGGAGAGGCTGGTGGAGGCAGGAGTTTATGAGCATACCCGTCTTTCTCATGGCAGATTTGGGGCACAGGGGCAGCCAGCAGCATGGGTGACTGGCCAAGCACACACAGGGCTATCAGTGTCTAGGGAGTCCAACAACCACCGTGCCTCAGTGCTGTCTGGGAGGGATGCTGACTTCACAGTGGAGGTCAATCCGGCAGAGCCCTGGAGCGGCTAGCCAGTAGCCGCCTTTAACCGCACTGCATGGTGCTGAGGCTGGATGTGATCTGAGAGGCTTGACTGGCAACAGGCTGGTTCCTGGGGTATCTTTGACCATGTGTGGCAAGGCTCTGCTCTCCGCCCCATCCTGGTCACAATTCATGTCAGTGATTGTGTAAACATTCCGTAGGCATTACAGGAGCAGAGATGAGATTTTGCCAAACGTGATAAGAATAGATGTAAAATCTTGTTCGTGTGTCTAAAAACACAACTTGGGTGAATACTGTAGGGAGATCCTGGGCTTATTGTGGGAAATTCAGCCCAGTCAGTGGTACCAGATACCATCCCCCCCACCTGGGTATGGTTGACAGTTCTGGGGTAAGCCAGCATGCGGATCAGCTCCATATAGGGTCACATGAGCACAGGTAGCTGACCCTAACACGGGCTTTCTTTGACAAGACATGACGTGCATGGGGTGTGTTCAGACTCATCAGCCGGCCATGATGGGCTCGCTTAGAGTGCATCTCAGGGCTGGGGGTGGGGGGTGGGTGGGAGGTGCCTCACAACCCAGAATACAAATGAAGTGGGGGCTCCCATTCACACCAAGGGGAATGACAAGGGGTAGAAAAGCTTCTCAGAGCAGGACACGACTTAGCAAGCCAGAGACTTTCCCTGGGACACTTCAGGAAGGCTGGGTGATAGAAAGGGGAAAAGTACCTTCAGCCTCAGGTACGATCAATGGGGCTATGGTGGGTACAGGGTTCAGACTACAGAGAGGAGGAGATCTCTCTCATCCTCAGGCTCAGCTGAGGGTGGGAGCTGCACAGGAATTCTATTGTCCAGGGAGGGGAGGGGAGGGAAGGGCTAGGGAGGGGCAGGGTGGACCCAGGCTTGTGAGAGCAGGTCACACCTCGGTGACTACCATATGGTACTTGCTGGGAAAGGAACAATCTGCCCGCCACTTTAAATCAGGAGTCAGACAGCGCTGGCAGGGCACAGGGCTGTGTCCCCCACCCCATCCTCTGCTGAGGTGCATCCTCCTGCCCACGTTTCTCTCTGGCTGCTGAATTATTGAGAGCACCGTGTGCTTTATTGCTGTGCTGGAGGGGCACTGTGGAGTAGCAGCTGAGCTTGGAGTGTGTCTGTGGTCCGGGGGAAGGGGGGGTCATGCCAGGCCTGAGCTTTCCTCTCTAGAGTCCCCCAATGAGGGGAACACCCTCCTACTCTCCGGTCCATAACATTGTTTACTCATAGCCGCCAGCCTTCTGATCAAGGCTACGCACACTCCCCCCACTCTGACACCACCATTCTGGAAGGCTGTGGATGAGAATGGGTGTGGGGGAGGGATACGCGGCTGAGTGCAGGAGGAAGGGATCAGTGCCTCTGTGCATGTGTGCATGCAGGGACTGTGCTTATTGTAAGTGTGCTTGGAGCCATGTGGGGGGACTGTGTGTGTGCAGGTGTGCATGAAGCCACCTGAAGGGACTGTGTGTTTGTGCAAGGAGCCACATGCAGGGACTGCGAATGTGTAGGTATGCATGAAGCTGTATACAGGTGCTGTGTGTACATGAAGCCCTATGCAGGGGATGTTTGTATGCAGATGGACATGAAGCCATGTACAGGTGCTGAATACATGTAGGTGTACATGAGGCTGTATGTCGGTGCTGAATATGTGTGCAGGTGTGCACGGAGTCGCATGCAGGGACCGTGTTGTGCAGGTGTGCATGGAGTCGCATGCAGGGGCTGTGGTTGTGCAGGTGTGCATGGAGTCACATTCAGGGACCGTGTTGTGCAGGTGTGCACGGAGTCACATGCAGGGGCTGTGGTTGTGCAGATGTACATGGAGTCACATGCAGGGACCGTGTTGTGCAGGTGTGCGTGGAGTCATATGCAGGGACCAAGTTGATGCAGGTGTGAACAAGCTATGTATAGCCATGTCTCTGGGTCTTCTGGGTGTGCATTCAAGGTGCAGATCTTTAGAAAAGATACTTGTTGCTCACGGTGACAGATGCCCCTGTCCACAAGGCAGTTTTCTAGAGGGTGGTGTTAAGCTTATCCCAGAGTTTGGAGTAATTTCTGCATGCAGACAGCCTCCGCCAAGAGAGCTCACCAGAGCACAAACAGCCATCCCTTTATTCACACTTCCTAACCCCAAACAAAGTCTCCTGGCCATTCCCTAGTCCAGAATCCTCAAGATCCCCTAGTGTGGGAGCACCCCCAGGCCCCTACCCTGAATCTGCTATGTGTCAAGCTTGGATCTGAACCATGCTGGCTCTCAGCAGGGGGCCAGACGGCCGGCAAGAGTGACCAGCATGGGCAAAGCCAGGCAGGACCTTCAATGACTTGATAGTGAGCCCAGAGCAGGCTCAGAGCTGCACAGCCCGGGGAAAGAGAATGAGGCTGAGCTGCATAGAGGGGAGAGGGGACCAGAAGGACTGATCAGGACCTGGACTTCCTAAAATAGCTGCAGGGGACAGTGAAACTGTGCACCAGAGATGGACGGTGCCCTGGCCGCTAACCTACCTCACCACCCTTCCCCTGACTGGGTCCTCTCTCTGCCTCCTTAGGAGCCAGGGGTCCGATGTATGTATTTTTGGGTATGTACCAAGCGTGAATGGCTGTGTTGCTTTCTCTGCTCCAGGGCAGGTCTGGGGTGGAAATAAGGGAGGATAGAGTGTATACTTCCACATACCTCCCCAGCGGAGCTTCCTATCATCTGTTCCAGCCTCCCCAAGCCCAGTGGTGGCAGGGGTGCCAGGGTTAGAGCATCCCCAGATAGAAAGCAGTGGCTGCCTCAGAACCCAACACCTCTGATGGGGTCAGTCTCTAGAAGTGCCCCACAGAGGTAGGTTGCAGTACCCTACTGATCTCTGTGTGCCTCCCTTGCCTAGCCTTAAGGAAAACCTATGGCAAACCCCTGTCCTAAGCTTCAGATGGAGCACACATATTACCCCCAGCCTGCCATTTTCACTCTGCACTGCTCCTACCTTTGAATGGCAGAAACAGATAGGGAAATGAGATCCAAAAAGAGTCATGAGAACGTTCTGAACCCTCCTCCAGCACCCCAGTTCTCTGAGCCCAGAAATCTGGGAGGTCAACCTTGGAAAAGGAACGAGACCTCACTCAGCATCCACCCTCCCCTCCTCTCTTGGTTGGCCCCGTGCCTTTTGGCCAAGCAGAGGATTATGGGGTGGCAGATCAGTGGAGGCTATGGCAGCTGCAGGAGGGACCTAGCAATGGCTCTCAGTAGTCTGCGGCTGTGGTCAGCCTCACAGATGGTGACACCAGCACTGGCCTCCACCAGGCCTCACTGGTCACATTTCACTTAGGGCAGAATCAACACCAGCATGTGCCCAGGTCCTTGGAGTTAATCCCACCCTTATGAAGTTTAGTGATTCTGCTGAGAATGTCCCTTGCGGAAGGAACCCTTATCTGCTTCAAGGCCATTCTCAGATACCCACTAGCCTTGCAGACAGAATGGACCTTTTTCCCTCTGCCTGTCCTGAGCATGCCTGGACAGTAAGCAGGTCCCTCCCATGGTTTGGGAGGGAGGGGCAGGGGATGTCTTCCTCCGGCTGGGGTCCATTTACAGGATGTTGCTCCAGGCTGCTTGGGAAACCCTGGGAAGGGCTCTGTGCTGACTAACACTCAGCCTCATAGGCTGGCCTGGCTTAGCTGGATGCTACTCCCAGGACCCTTCACCCCCAGCCAGGGTTCTCTGTCCTTGCATACCCTCAGCCAGGTGGTGGGGAACATGCTAAGTGTTCCCTCACTGAAATGTCCAGGCTATTTTAGGATGGGTGGATCCTGATCGGAAAAGTCTCCCTCCTCAGCTTCCTGCTGCACATAGCTCCACCCTCAGGCTGGCACTAGGAGCCTTGCAAAGTAGAAGACCTGGTCACTCCCTCTCTCCCTGAGCAACCTCAGCCAAACCCAATGTAGGAAAGGTCACCAAATGCTGTCACTCCCACATCAGACCCACAGAGACCCCAACTTCCTGTTATCCACCTGACCTCCACATACCCCTCCCGCCTGGCTTCCTAGATGTTGCCCATGTCCCCAAAGACCAGCCTTTCCTTTATCACATGGTTCACAGAGCACAAGCTCTTGGGGAGTCACCAAGACTTGCTAAGCCCAGCTCCCCAGCTCTGGCACATGCCTGACTACAGGCTGGAGCTCCCTCCTCTCCACTGCTGCCTCTCTTGTCCCCTCCCCTCCCTGCCCCAGCTCTGCCTGCCTGCCTGCAGTCTAACTGTGAATGAGGACCAGATTCCTCCCTGTTCAACTCTGGACTCTTGTCCCACCCAGTAGATCCCAAGGCTCTGAGCCGTTCTGGGGTTAAGGCTATGATCTCTCTCTCTCTCTCTCTCTCTCTCTCTCTCTCTCTCTCTCTCATTCTATCCTAACTGCCTCCACCTTCCTTCAGGGGGCGCTCTCATGCAAGGAGACACAGCGCCTTTGGCATCCGTGTCCCTACCTTCAGGAAGTTCTCCTGACTACCACTCCTCCATTCCTTCCACTCAGGGCTCCAAACAACCTCGACTAGGTCTTATCCAGCTCTTATTCCTGGTGCCATATTGTGTCTCTGCTTGAATAGGGCTCCAGGAACCTCAAACACTGAATAGGATGGAGGAATGGATGGATGGATGGATGGATGGATGGATGGATGGATGGATGGACAGATGGATGGACAGACGGATGGATGGATGGATGGATGGACGGATGGACAGATGGATGGATGGATGCATGCATGCATGGATAGATGGATGGACAGATGGATTGATGGATGGACAGATGGATGGATGGGTGGATGGATGGATGGACGATAGATGGAATGAATCAAGATGGGCCCAAGCAGAGCATCAGTGCAGTGCTGCTACATATAACACCCACTACTGTCCAGCTCTTCCAATCCTAGCTTCCCTGTGGCTGAGGTAACCTGGTGACCATGTCTTCCTGCCCAGTGGAAGCAAGTTTTCAAGAGTATCAGGGGAAGCACTGCTGTTTCCATTTCAATGTTGACAATGTGGCAATTCCTGCCTTATGTGTGACATGTGCAAAGATGAATGAAGGCTCAGAATAGCTAGGCATGGATGCCAGGAGGGGACCAGGTATGTGGTACCTCACTCAGCATGGAGGTGGCAGCTCCCTGGGACAGGAGGGTGCAGAAGCTCCTGGGCACTTTGTGAGGAAGGTCTTCCATTGGAGAGTCTTCTGCATGCTTGGGATCATTCCCATCTTTGGAGACCTGGAGTCTCCTGCAGGAGAGCTCCCATCATGGAAGAGAGACCAAGATTGGAGTGGCAATGCTGCTACCTAGGTATAGATAGTCCACCATTGCCTTCTACCTTGGGGTTGAGCAAGGGTCTTTCTCTGCCAGTGAGCAGCTGTGTGACATTGAGTGAGTCACCAGACCTCTCTAAGCCTTGAGTTGCTCATCTGTTAAATAACATTAGTGACAACGTGAAGCCTGGGGGAGGATGCAGATGCTCTGGGTGTGACATGCTCAGTGCAGTGGGAGAGAGAGCTTCCACCAACAGGTCTGCACTGGCAATGAGGCAGCATTCTGCTTTCTGGCTCACATGGATTCTGCTGGAAGACCTGTGCTCTCACCCACTAGAGACGTCATCCTTGTCCCTTTGGGGACCTTGCTAGGCTCAGCCTAGGCCTGAACTCCTGTGATTTTTCCTTGTCTCCTGTCTCTCCTTCCACCAATCCACCTCCACCCTAGGCTCTCCAGGTGTCCACAGCCAACTGACCCCATATGCTTTCTAGCCTTTGTGTATTCTCTCTTTATCCCTTGGGACAGAAATCCTATCCTCAAGTGGACCACATGCCGAAGACACCCAGGCAGCCACATTGTTCTTTGGCTAAGTTGAAGACCCTGGTGACTAGGGGACTCCTGGGAGACCCCACACTACTGGCTCCATCCTGCTCAAGCAGCTGTGGCATTACACCTGCTCAAACCAAGTGCAGCCCTAGCCTCCTCCATCACTCTAGAATGAGGTCCAATGGCTCCAACCTCCTCCATCACTCTAGGATGAGACCCAATGGCCCTGCCTCCTCCATCACTCTAGGATGAGGTTCAGTGGCTTAATCCTGAGTCCCCAGTACTTGCTTGGCTCCCATGTGGCTCTGTAGGGATAACAGCAGAGCACTGTGTTGGTCAGCTCTGCTGCTTCATGTCTGTCTGGACCTGCTTGATTTCACTGTTGGACAATAGGGAAGGCAAGGCTGAAAAGAGCCAGAGCTTCCAGCTCCAGTATCCACATACATGCTCAGGGCAGTGGCACATGCCCATCAGGAGCCTGTGTCCAGAACATTCTCCCCTCCCACCTCACCTTCAGTGTCTGGTGTCCACTCCCAATCATCTTTCGAGTTCTATGTGTCTCCTCATATGCCTCTGGTGTGTGGGTGTGGGGCACCCCGAGACCCCACACAGCCCTGAGATACCTATGAGGGCAGAAGATTTATAGGCTATAGATCTTTTCAACATCGCTCTAGAAAGGGGGATGGGGCTTGGCAGCAACCTGTAGAATCTAGGGAGAGAGGAAGAAGTCGAGAACCGGTGGTGGCCTGTTTTTAGGTGGTAGTTGAGCCTGCTGTGTGACCAGGATACCTCCTAGAGCCACCTCTTGCCAGGCATGGTCATACAAGGATCAAAATAGCTTAGCTGTTGGTGGGGCTGCAGCCTGGAGCAGACCAAGGCTCCTCCCAGTCTCCACATTGCTCAGCCTCAGGTAAGGCTGGGACTTAGAGCTAAGACTGAAAGGACTTGGTGTAGGGAGAATGCAGCCTGTGAGAGAACAAAATTCCTCTCCTGTCTGTGGACAGGGAAGGGAGTGGAGAGACTCCACCCTCTTCTGGGGCAGATGAGGTGGCTTCAGAAGTGGCTGGCAGTGGGTAGAGATGCCAGAGGAAAGCACCTCCAAATTAGCAGTAATTGCCGGAGAGATAAAGAGCAAACACAGTAGCTGAACGAGTTCTCTATAAATATTATGTTTTAAAAGTTTGCCCTGGAGTAATGGAAGCAGTTTAAATGTGAATATCCTGTCTGCATTTTAAAAGCCCAATAATGAAGATTTAGCAGCTGTTTCCTGGGGCCACTTTACTGGGGGCCCTTCTTCTCCCTCTGACACCAGATCTCCTGGGCTTCTCTGACAGCCACCCACGGAGGATCAGCAGATCCTCCCTCGTGGGTCTAGATTGCCCTTCCCTCCCCTCTTCCCTAGTAGCTACCACAGCCCCTTCCTGCTTCCTCCATTTTACCCTATCCCATGTGATCCTGCCTCTCCTGACCAGGTCCTGCCTCTCCTGACCAGGGCCAGCAGCAGTATCTTCTGGTCTCATTCCTCACTGTTGGCATTTCTCAGGCGAGAGCCAATCCTGCTCCCTACCACCCTGGTCTCCAGCCTTTTTGCCAGCCAAGGCAAGGGCCTGTTGGTCCAACAAGGGGACCAGCTCTCCCACGTGGTCTCTACAACTAAGGCTGAGTTTGCCTTAAAATCCTTAGCAAAAGTGTTCACTCGCACTGGCAATAAATCATCACTGTTTCTGTTTTCCTCCTGATCACCTCTGTGAGAGAGGTGGGTGCTCTCTGTTAGGTAGCAGCATATAGACAGACTCAGAAAACCAAGACTGATGCTCATGTGATTAAAGAGAGGCCTGTGGTCACAGGAGCAGGACTGGACACTGGGAGGCACCGAGCCCAGTTAGTCACAGGGGCTGGGGCCTCTTGGTCGTCAGCCTCTGGCATGAGTAACAGGGAGTTTTGGGGGGCAGGCTGACACCTCTGGAGACTAAAGGTACATTAACAAGTATGGAACCTGACAGTTCCCATGAGGCACCCAGGGGTGCAAGCACCCATTGTTCAAATAACCCAAACTTAGCTACAAGAAATACCATTATAGACCTGTCCCTGTCCAGCTGAGGTGACACCATTTCTGAGTCCCAGGACAGTGGCAGGAACACCTGGGGGCTGAGGAAGGGGCTACCTCTAGTTGGTTGATTGAAATTTTCACAGAGCCACCACCACCCCAACCACCTCCTTTCCTCCTTCATCCCAAAAGGGAAACAACCTGGAGCCTGGAAACAACCAGTAATTCCAACTGGTGATTTGTACCAGCCAAGCTACCATGGCAAGGTGGTTGACACCCTGAGGGAAGGAAGGACTGTGGTTTGGAAATTTTCTCATGAAAGAACCAGATGGCTTTGAAAACCAATCTTTGGACCTAAGAACAAATGGGAGGAATTGAGCAAGCTGGGAGAAGGAATGGGACCAGAAAATCACAGAGCAGTGGGCCAGGGGGTGAGGTTTGACTCCCAAAGCCAGAAGAAGTCATGGGTCCCACAGGAAGGGGATCTATCTAGGACATAGCAAGGAGCCAGGTGCAGAAGGGGAGGGGGATGCCAGGGGATTGGCAGGTGGAGGGATGAACATAAACAGCTCCCAAAGGGGCTGGGGCCTGAAGACAATCCTGGAAAAAGAATCCTGTCCCTTCACTATGGGTATCTCTGCAGTCTTGTCTCTGGCATGGTGAGGGTGCAAAGGAGGGGTCCATTGCTTTGGTGTTGACCAATCCCCTCAGAGGCAGCAAGACTGGCAGAGAGAGGATATCAGGGAAACCTGGGCCATCCAGACCTTTTTGGGCCTAAAGGGAGACTCCCTGAGACCAGGTCCCCTCCTGTCCTCCTATGGAAGGCCAGGGACAAGGTGACTGGCCAACAGAGGTGCCAAAAGCAATAAGTAATACGCCACAGCCTGCATGTCTTGGGTCAGACCACTTACAGCCACATCCCTTGGACCTGACTCTGGAAAGGAGATGTTGTTGGCTAGGTGGCAGACAGGGTCTCTGAGAGCCGTAGGCAAGACAGGTACACCCCATGCTCTGGGCTGAACCAGTAGCCAGCCCCAGCTACTCCGCAGAAGCAAGGGTCAGCTTGTTATGATCTGGAAAGTTCTTATGGGAGGAAGCTGGGGTTAAGGAGCATTTTGTTTACCTTCCTGCCTCTACCACCACCGTGGCTTGTCAGCAGTTCCAGCTTGGCACATCCTGCTTGGGTTCTGGAGGGCCAGCGGCGTCTGCAGGGTCAGAAGAGCAGGCCACACCACAAATGTTGGATTGAGCCCATGGTTCAGGCTTTGTTTCTCCCCAGGACAGAGGAGCTAGCCCTCCACCCTAACAGATCTCAACCCCCTGTTCCCCCCTGCCCATGTTAGGGTTCTCTGCCTGCCAGGAGGCCTGTTTTCCCATCTTCTCTTCACAACCCTGGGTGCGCTGGCCAGGACTGAACCATGGGGGTTCTGGGAAGGGAGAGCCAGCCTCTGACACTGGCACCCTGACAGTGTTGGGAAGCTGTGATTGAGTCCCACTCTATGCCCACAACATGCCACCAACCCAAGCACAAGATACAGAATTGACAAGTAGGCAGACCCTTCTGTGTGCCTATAGAGCCCCACCTTTGTGAAGGACACCCTGGCAGAGTGTAACCACAGCCATCACGACCCTTTGAGTCCATAATCCACTCCTGGGTCTGTTAGTGCAGAAGCTAATTCAGAAGAAGAACGCTTAAAGTATCAAGATATTTAAGGCAGGAGAAGAAACCACACTGGCAATCCACCACTCACCCTGCGGCCAGGTAACGGTTAAGCTACTTACACAGCAGCCTGGACCTGAGGATGGGAGACCACACTGCTGAAGGTACCTGGAATACCATTAAGAGAAAAATAGGGCAGCTGATTACAGCTAGGAGGACACTATAATTACAGATGCTACGGGAAAAGGCAGAGACCATAGCATGAGCATGAAGAGGCCAGGGGTCTATCCAGGAAAAGTTGGAGAAATGTTGTCTAATTAGCAAAAGAATCATCTGGCTGGGTGTGGTGGAACACATCTGTCATCCCGAAAGCTGAGGCAGGGGAATAATCAAGAATTCAAGGCCAGTTATATCATAAGATCCTATGTCAAACACTAAATAAGGGCTGGGGTATAGCTCAGCACTTGAACAAAGGAGGACAGGAAAGAAAGAGAAAGAGCGGGACAAGTCCTCGGGCAGGGGAGAGGGGGAGGGGTAGCAGTCTGTCTCTTAGATCCCACACTTCGCCCCTTACTGTCTGTTCAGTTACCCTGAAAGGAGCCCAGACTTACTCTCTTTCCATATGCTCTGGGGACTTTAACCAGGCATACACCTTGGTCTGTTGCAGTCTCTGCACTGAAGCACCCCACCACAGATAAGGCGACATTTGTCGCCTTTGGGGGCAGATGTGAGCTTTGCACCTCTACTTAACTCGGTCTTCTCTTGGTTTTACTGAGCATTTTCTGTGTGCAAAGATTTGGGTGGGGCACTGAGGGTTTGAGAGAGACCTAGCTTCGTACTGGAGGGGGGTGGAGGGGTAAGGAAAAGAAAAGGAGGGGGAGGAAGAGGAGAGCAGGAAATCTTCAGGCTGGGAAATCAGAGGGGTCGACCTGTAGTGAGGTGACATTGCATTCTGGAGTAATTTGGACATTCCAGTAGGGTTCAGTTTGATTCATCAGGCATCTCCTTGGAGATATGACCACAATGTAGCCCTGTCCCCCAGGAGGTTACAGACCGATAGGAAGAGAGATACATAAATAGTTACAGGACAAAGTGCAATGTCATAAAGGACTGGACAGTGTTGGATCACAGAGACCCGCCCATGCCTTAGAGTAATCACAAGTGACCCCCAAGGATGGATTTGTGACTCATACCAGGAACCAAGACAGATAAAGGACTGGAGAGAGCAAAGCAAAGCAATGACACTTCCAGAGAGGATCAAGGTCAGGAGCCAGAGAGCCCCTGACCTTGAGGACACTAGCTGGGATAATCCTGGCTCAGGTACTATCACCTCCCCAGGGTTTCTACTCTGCTGGGAAAGGGCATGCTCCAGCCAGGCAGGCGCCTGCACCCAAGGCTACTAAGGTCTGCCTGATTAGTACCCACATTTCCACAAGGAGGCCAACAGCATAATGAATATTCAAATATATTTCCTGAAGGAACCAGCTGGAGGCTGGAAATTGTCCTGAGAGAGGAGAAAACCAACCAGTCACCAAGCATCACCTCTTTCCTCATCCACTCTGCTTCCAGGTTGTCAGGGCCTCAGGGTCCTTGGCTGGGATGGCTCAGCCTGATGTGTTTACCTCAAAGGTGGTCTGGACACAAAGGAAGGGCTGGGAGTCTCCATTCTATGCTGGAGGCTCATGGAGTAGAGCAAAGAACTAGAAAACCAATACCAAGTGATGTCCACCTGGTCAAGGTTATCCTGACTGCGGTCTTGGGCATTTTTTCAACTGTAAACAAAGGTGTCCCTGGAGAGATGGGAAGGAACATGGAGTGGGGGCAGAATAAGGAGAAAGGCTACACCAAGCCCTGTCCAGAGATGGGTCACCTTCCTCCCATCCCAGGAAGGCTGAAGGTCTCAGAGCCTCAGCTTTGTATCCTACAATGTCTTCAAACAGGATCGGGCTGCTGATATGTGGTGTGATCAGGTGAATGATCACCCTTCACATGACTAAGGCAGTAAGTGGTTGTCCATCATGGGTCAGGCTGGATGCAGTGGAAGGAGCTGACACGGATACAGAGAAGAGCATTGGGATGAGCAAGCCCAGACATGGTGCAGGGATGGAGGCAGAGCATTCCTTGGAGCTTCCTAGTAGTCAAAGGAAATCTGAGGAAAGGGCTCCCAACAGGGCAACTATGACCTGGGAAGATGTCCCTCTCTCAGGGACAACCTGGCTTGGAAACTGTGACTGAGAGGGAGCAGGAGATTCTGAGAAGTAAGCCTCTTTCCTTCAGTGTCCTGTCTCAGATCCTGACCAGTGTGGTGACATTACTGCCAGTCAGCGGGAGGACTCAGCTCTACCTTGGCCACAGAGGATGGCCTAGGAGGTCCCCAAGTTGTACTTGGGAAGGGACACATGTTCTACGCAGGGTCAGGCCTGAGTGGAGGTGGAATAGCCCTAGACTGGTGAACGAAATCTATACCTAGACCATTGATCTGCCTGAGCTCCTAAATCCAACCCCAGGCCATTGAGCAGATGCTAAACAGAGGGACACCTGAAGCTCGAGAGCCAGTAGTGAGTACCATGTGGGAAGGATCATGTGTTCTTGTTAATTGCAGACCCTTGAGTCCAACAAAATGGTTGGAACTTGGGTGATGATCCTCAGCTCTTCCTGTTTTCTAAATTCAGAAGTACCTGCTAATTATGCTATTAAGCAGAAGTACCTTTAACCCAAGAAACGTTCAAGATGGTTAATAAGTATGATTAGAGAGGCAGGCAAGAAGAAGAAGCCCACGGGGCTCCTATTTTTCTCCCTTGCCATAGAAAATCCAGTTTCAAGTCTTGGCTGCATGGTCTGGAATTTCCCCCAAAGAGGAAGATGAGGGCTGGAAGGGAAGAGGTATTAGGGGGTGTGGAAAAGAGCAAGTCCAGGTCAAGTGTGGCTGAGTCAGTGTGTGGCAAAGGACATGGGGCATCAGGAGTCCTGGAAAGGACTGTGGAGACATTTGATGGTGGTATCAGGAGCCCTGAGAAGGACTGTGGGAACACATCCATGATGGAAGAGTGGGAGAGAGGCTGTTTATCCCTCTGAGTGAGGGCACACTGCGGGGCCTGCTGTGTGTCCAGGTCTGTTCCTGAACTAAAGTGGCCACAGCCTCATAGGGCTGAGAGAGGACAGGCTCTGTCAGTTTCTACCTGCAGTCAGAAGAAGGGGAGAGGGGAAGGGAAGGAAGAGAGGACCCATGTGCCGTGTCCAGCACATCACAGAGCCTGTAAGGGGTCAGCCCACCTCATCCCCCACTGGAACATACTATGTCTTGTGGAGACGCACCTGGGACACATCATCATATCCCACACCACCGGGAAACTCCCATTGCATGCTGGGAATTCCCATTGCATGCTGGGAAACTCTCATTGCATGCTGGGAAAGTCCCATTGCATGCTGGGAAAGTCCCATTGCATGCTGGGAGATTCCCATTGCCTGCTGAGACTGGGACCTGCCACAAGAACCTTTTCTTGCCTTAGGACCTACTCAGAACTGGTGGCCTTTATGGACCTCGGGGCAAAGCAGTGTCCACCGTGTTTATGTATGTTGCCTCCGACATCTAAAGAGGTTGCTGAGTTTTGTGTTCCATCCTCGGTAGAGGTTTCAGCCTTTACAACGTTAAGGAGATGTTCTGAGATAATGGTTCTCGACCTGTGGGTTGCAACCCCTTTGAAGTCATGTGACTCATAATAGTAGCAAAATTACAGCTATGAGGTAGTCATGAAATAATTTTATAGTTGGGGGTCACATGTTAGGCTGGTTGGGAACCACTGGTCTAGAAAGCATCTGGCTCTTCATACTTCAGACATGGCCAGCCATGCATCTTCCCAGCGCTTCCATTACTTACCTTCATGTAGGTCCGTGAGCCTGCTGGGACTGCTCCAAGATGGACTCAGGTCAGAGTCCTGGGTCCTCTTTGTGGTTGTCTCCCATTTCACCAATGGCTGTGGTGATCTGTCAGCCTTTCCAGAATGTTTTTTAGTTTGGGTTACATATCCCAATGTCTGCAAAAACTCTGGGTACCTTATCTCTCTTTTTTCTGGACACAATTCTCTGGAAGGCATACCCAGGTCTTTCGGAGAGAGACAGGGGCTATCATTAATACCACATTGCCATTGCAGAGATCTGCCTGACCTTCAGTCTGTGTCTCTGAGAACTGGGCTGACCAGGGACTGAGTCAGGCCCTGCAGCTTTGTACTGGGGTGGCAGCGTCAGACACTCAGCTTGCTAGCACTTAGTACCTCCATTGTCATACAGATCAGGCAACCCCGCCCTTTGCCTATGCATCTCTTCCTCAGCAATGCCATGCTTTGTTAGCCACAGACCTAACCTCAAGGTTTCTGATGCCTCCAGAGCTGTTTCCTCCCACCTGTCCTTCAGAGTTGCACATAGTCACCTGGTGTCTGGCCCTGGATCTGTTCTCCCTGGCTGGCAACAGAGATCCAGCTGGTGGTGAGGCCTTGATCCACAGGAAGCATCCATGGCCAAGCTGGCCTAATGCCTGGGCATCTCACCAGTGTGCTTCTTACCACCTAAGAAAGACGTCTTCTGACCCTCCTGGGACGTGGTCATGGGTGGGGGTCTCTTGTTCCACCTTAAGCCGCCTGAACTTCTCTTAACGCTCTCACAAGTCAGCTCCAGAATCTCTAGCTCTCTTCTCCACCAAGTCTGCTCCAGGCAACTGTGTGGTCTGGCTCCTTTGTGATGCAGAGTACTAGACCCAAGTCATGGGAGACACCCCCCTCAATGTCAATCATGTCTCTTGTCTTCCTGTATCTTCTCTCTTCCCACCCCAGATCCAAGGTCCCTGGTCCCTGCTGGGGTGTATCATGTAAGCCTTGTGGTTTTCTTTGAGAATGTAGCTGAGGCTGCCAGTGATGGTTCACTGACCAGAGACTGTCATCATTTCCCCCCAGATTTCTAAATCCATTAACCAAAGTCAGCCAGCTCCACGGTCTTTATCATCACAGTGTCTCTAAACCATTGACACAACTCCTCCGTATGCTTAGTGCCACACCTGGCCTTTCAAGTGCCCCACCAACTACAGCTCAGAAATCCACAAATGTCCTGACCTTCCATGGGGTGTGACAACTAGATGGATCACCAGTAATTAGTTCTTAGCACACTCAGAACACCCACTGGCCCAGGTGCAGTAGCCTGTCCTGAAGCTCCAGGGTGGAAAGTGAGAGATGTCATGTTCAGATGAGGGCCTGTTAGGCTGTGTGCTCCAACTACCTCAGCAAAGGCTGGGGGAGGGGTTGGCATGGAGTCAGATGTTGGGGGTGTCTGGCATGTGGGTTCAAATTGGGCTATCTCAGGTAAGTTTTTGAAAGCAAGTCTCTGTCCCCTACCGAAGGTTTCCTAACCTTCCTTTAATACCCCAAGGTGGCTTCAGCATCTCTAGTTTTGCCCACCACTGGGTGTGCCCCAGGGAGCCGTGTGCACTGCCTCCACTGTAATGCAGAATGTTAGACCTGAGTCACGGAGACTCCCTCCATATCAGTCATTCCTCTTTTGTGTCTCCACCTCAGCTCCCAGGTCCACTCACCTCCTGACCCCTGACCCCTGGGAATATGCATCATAGATCCCTTGTGGTTTTCTTTTCTGGTGTGACTGATGTCTCCCTGGAGCTGGGGACCCCTGAGCCTGGGCCATGTCCCAACTCCAGCATGTCTCTTGCAGATTTAATTAAGTGAGCAGCTAAGGGTCCATTACTGGTGACAGATATGGTCATGACAAGCCCTAGAAGGGGAGGGCATCACAGTTGGCCAATAAGTGGGAAGAGGGGCAGGATGGGGTACCGAGCAGTTTATGATGCCACAGTTACAACAACAGTTACAGCCACAGTGATGATAAGGACCATGCTCCTGGATAGTTTTGATTTAGAAGCCTGGAGAAGGATGATGACAGTGTCAGGTCAGTGGACTATCACTGGCCTCTAGGGGCCTTATAAACAGATCCCTTTATCCTAAAACCAGAGAGGGCTACTGGACGCAGTGCCACAGTGGTCTTGGATCTGTATTCCTGGTCTGGTCCCCGAGTACCTCCTGTTTCAGGGAACAAGAGAATCCTGTATAGTATACAGTTCTTAAGAGTCTCCTGTCTCAGTGTGTGAGTTTCTTTATCCACAACCCTACCAGTCTAGATCGTGCCCCACTCCACCCCCACACCAGGAAACCCTTGTTAATTCGGGGATCAGCCAGAAGACCAAGAGCATTCTCCTGGGACTGACTGACTGCTGATCTTCTAGAGACATGTGTCATCACCCAGGGTCTGTGACAGCTCTGAATGAGGCAGGGAGAGGAGGGGGTGGCGGTGTCAGTTTAAAGTGGAGCATTCGGGCTGTCTACTGCAGGGGAGGAGGTGCTAAGAGGAGCCTGAGAGGTGGAGGCAACTTTGAGTGAAGTTTGCTGAGCCTGCCCTAGGCTTCCCATCATTCTCCCCCACAGTCCCAGTGGTGTCATGAGAGTGTGGAAAAAAGAGGCATGTGGGAAGGGCAGAGAACACTTAGCTGGAACAGAGGGTAGAGGGTGGGCAGGCCACCCCCAACAGCGGGGGACAGAAGAGTTTATAGTAATTTTTAAAAAAATGGCATAGAGCTCGGCAAGTGGGGGAGTCGGGTGGGGGTATATAGGGACAGAAGTTATGAGAGTGGCTCTGTAAGAAGGGTAGATTAAGGAACACCTTAAAGTCAGGGTGTGAGCCCCACTGAGGAGACACTTTCAGAACCGAGGACAGCAGCAAGAGGTTCAGCACCAGGAACAGCGCCATTAGCGTCCTGGCATGTTCTGCCCTAGTGATCTGCAGGCCTTGAGCTGTTTCAGTACCATGGACAGCAGGCAAAAGTCCTCTGGTGGCGAGTTCAGCACAAGGGACAGTAACAATATTTCCACCTGGGTCTATCTGCACTGAGATCATCTGTGTGGGGTGTGTTAAGTGCACACACAGTGCATACACAGCACGTACTTGTGTTCTTGGTAGAAATCTTTGTACTATTTCTCATTTCCCCATTTCACCCCCGTACCTGCCACATCTCCCTCACATCCCCGTTAAAGGTGACCAGAACTCCATTTATAACCAAGAAGGGCTCATCTTGTCCTACTTGGCAGACAGTTCCAATTACTCTAGGGAGCATAGTTTGGTATGGATGATTTCTACACCTCCACATGGCTCCGTTTGCGATTTAATTGGATAAACCAATCTTACACATCACTTTTGTAGGGGTGGGGGTCATGCTTAAAAGGTAAATACATCAGGAGTTGATGAGAGGAGGGGGCTTGGGAATGTCAGAATGATATAGGGTGTGTTGAGACCAATGAAGTCAGGATAGACTGACCGCATCCTAAGTGAAATTATATGGCCAGCCCCACTAACCTGGCAAACTCCAGGATGCAAGAGGTGGAGGCCATGACCCAGCAGAGTGGGCTACAGACTGGAGGGGTCAGAGATGTCAGACCCACCCATCAGGTCATTCTTTCTACTAGGTTTTGTCTCTTTCCCCAGCAAGGATTTGCCCAGTGTGCAATGTTCCCTTTTGTTTTTATGATTGAGTTCAGACATGGGCTTCTGCCAGCCCAGCAAAGCTCTCTTGGCTTCAGTGATTCCCCATGGACGTGGTCTGTTAAATCTTGAGACCTCGCATGCCAAGGTCCACCCCCACAGTCCTGCCATGGCCTACAAGAAGCTATCTGGTATGGAGCACCCAGCTCCTCCTGGCCACGGGCCATCTCTCTCTTGTACCCCTGCTCTCCCCTCTGTTCTGGGGTGGCTCCTAACTTGTCTCTGTCGGTGGGTCATGTGTCTTTTCTTCTATTACTTTTACGTTATATGTGGCAGTCACATGGCATGGCTGATGAGGACTGTGCCAGTCAATGGATCAGGGGCTTTGGGCGCTCCCAGAGGGCTGTTCTTTTGATTCCTGGAAGTGACTATGGCAGAGTGTAGACCTGCAGGCTCACAGTTCTCCCAGGGGCTTGTATTCTTCCTTCCCCTTCTTTGCATCCTGGCTGCTTGAACAAAACCTGGAGGCCACTTTGTTTATGGCTCAGGCACTCTGCTCTGGCCATCTGTCATTTTGTTGGGCCTTGGGCAGCAGCTGGGAAGGGTATGTACCTCCTTGCTAAGCTTAGGAGCAGGGCAGCGTACTAGAACCTTCTGCAACTGTGGCAGTGTTTTCTATCAGCCAACTCACTAACCATGGCCACATGTGATGATCAGGCCCTTGGAAATGTGGCTCACTTTTACTTCAGTTTAATTAAAGCTTTGGAGACTCATTTATGAGCACATGTAATTACTTCCTGAACTTGAACCAAACCAGTCTGCTGAAGGTCATCTGTCCCAACCACAGAGGTCGGTTGCTGGATTCTCCAAGGCTACTGTTGGGCTCGGGCCATCCAGATGGCTGGCCTACCTTCTTCTTCCAATCATAGTTAAGCTCATTTCCCTGCCTGGAGAGAGCACTCTGACCTGCAGTTCACACTACATGGTGACATGCAGGGGAACTACGGGGTCCCAGACACCCTTGATTTTCTGAGTCAACCTCTCCACCTGCTGTTGAGGCCCCGGGGTGAGGGAGAGCGAGGGAAGATCAGGGCCCCAGTGGCCAGGGCCCAGTTGCAGTATGGGTACCAGTTTCCTTTCCTGAGATGCCAGATCTCTCTGTGTGTGCCTGCCCCCTATTCTGTTACTATGGAACATCCTTCTCTATGTAGCATCTACTCCAGTGTCTTGTAGGCCTCTTCCTCCCTGCTTGACAACAAGTTCAGTTCAAAATCTCACTGCTTTGCTGTGGGCTGATTCCAACATTTCATGCTTACCATCTTTACAAGGTTTTGTAGTCTGCCATTGGGAAGTGGTAGACTAGACAGTGGGAACGTCAAAGTCAGGATTATCCACAAAACTCCTAAAAATGATACCATAGTGACCAGAGGTCTGGCCAGTGAGTTCTGAAAAGTTCCTCTACTTCTCTGAGACGTGAGTTTCCCAATACCTGTCTGTCTCACAGGGTTGTGTGAACCATACCAAGGTCATGTATGTAAACATACCCCTCCATGATCTGGCATCACCGAAGCTGAGTGCTGGCAGGGTCTTTTCTGAGTGTATCCCCTGCCCACGCATGACTTGCTGTCTGCATATGGGCCTGAAGCATCAGTTCCCATGAGGGCAGATGCAGAAGCAACCATGATCTGGGACCATGTAGAGAATGACCAAGTGTCCTTTCTAGGATGGCAGCCCCACCACCTGCTGACCCAGGAGGAGGTCTCCAAAGGTGCTTAGAATTTCAGAAGCATATGCCCAAGTCATGTATATTTGTTTCCCAGTTGTTTGGTCTTAAGGCAGGATCCCTCCTGTGCCCGAAGATCCCTACATAGGCAGGCTGGGGAAGAACACAGGCCTCGGGGTTTTACTGAATTTTGGGTCTCATCCTATCAAGCATGGAAGGCCAACTGGGTGGTGATTTTTCCTTGTCTTCCCTCTCTTCTCTGCAAGGGAAAATCAAGGGTCACTCCATTTATGGAGTGACCTGTCTGGATACAAGCCTCTGCCATAGAAGCTCATTGCTTTAGAGGAGAGACAGGGCTCCCAAACCCCAGATTCATAAAAGATGTACCTGGAGAAAGAAATGCCAGTTTGCTGGTTTGGTCCAGGGAGGCGTACTCAAGAGAGAAGGGGTGGAGAGTGACAGCCACACAGCCTCACAGGAAGGCAGAAGGACATGGGGAGAGAAGCAAAAAGACAGAGAGCAAACATCTCCAAGGCAGGGCTGCACATCCAGCCCCAGTGTTGCCCTTTACCCTAGAATCCAGCATCTCTCCTGCGTTGGCCACCCATACTCAGCCACCCACTTAGGCAGAGCCTTGAAGCAACTATGAGAGAGATTGTCATGAAGGGTCCCCAGTGCCCACTCCTCCTGCCCATGTGCTCTGGAGGTGTGTGGGACATAGGGTCCATGGCTGGATTCTTCCTGGCATGTTTAGGATACACCCCACTCCACCTAGCAGCCTGGGTTCTGAGAATGCAAACCTGTTTGAGCAAAAGCCAGAACAAACAGTAATTAGGAAGGTAAATCCAACACAAAAATAAGCATAATGCATTCCAAATTCAAGTAAGAATTATTTGTGGACTCGGTGCTTTTTCCAAATTATCAGTGGACTGTTCCACTCCATTTGCATAGATAATTGAGAATTAACTGTACTATCTTCACCAAGGCCTGGAAAATGAACAGAGTGAATCCAGTCTGGCCAGGTGGAAGAAAAGGAGGTTCCGTTGGCTGTGTCATTTGCCCTCTGCAGAGAGGAGGGACCCAGAACAAAGCCTGGCACGGAGAGGCACTCAATATATATTTGCTGAATTAATTAACACGAGTAACTGAACATTACTGCATGCCAGCGCCTTTGTCTGTGGATGCGCACTTGGTGTGAAGGGGGGTGCTTCGGTTCTGTTCATACAGAGGCAGGAGGGAAAGCCCAAGGTGTGGAACCCCTGCCCAGAGTTACACTGGTTCCACAAAGACAGAGGTGTGACTCCAGGCTGAAGTGGCTCCCCTTCTGGCTGATGAAAGGTGCTGGGGGGAGCTCATGGGTGTGTGGTGGAAAGCAGGTACAAATGAATGCCTATACTCCTCATTTAAGATTTCACAACAGGCTAGGCTCAGCTCTGCTTCTACCCTTCAGGTAGGAGCTGGGCCAACCTGAACCCCAAGTCTTGGTGATCCTAGGTGATCAGCATTTAAGATTCTTTACTAAGAAAATGGTAAGATCTCACACTCTCACAGAGAGAGAGAGACAGACAGACAATGCACACACTCACATGCACACACCCGCACGCACGCACGCACACACTGCACCACTTGCCTCCAGAGGGATCTGGGATATAGAATGAGGCTGTAGATGCTCTTGGTGCCTGGAATCCCATTTGCCCAAAGCATTGTTATTGTGGCAATTATTCCATGCTCTGTGGCACTGGAATAGAGTTTGCAGGGCCTCACACTCTACTTGAGGAGACTCGATAAGCCCCTCTGGGAGCTGAATGTGGAAGAACTCACCCACGTGGGCACAGTTTGCTGGAGTGCTGAGAGGTAGGGACATCGCCACAACCTCAGCCCCAAAGCACAGCAGCCTGCAAGTGCTGCATCCCAGTGAAGTCCTGGGAAGGAGCAGATAATGCTCACGGAAAGCCACACCTCCCTAGCAAACACACGTTTCCCTGCCTGTGCCACAGTCCTGATAAGACATAAAGGCCAGAACGGAGAGAAGCAAGCAGAATCCAAGAGATGAAGATAGATCTAGATGAGAATCCCGTGGCTGGACAGTTTGAGGTCAAAAGAGTTGGGGTACAGGCTGCCAACACAGACCCCACCATGAGGAGCTCAGTTAGATGCTCAGTCCTTGTGGGGGTAGCCAGTGACTGGGCTGAGACTGGTAATGGTGAGATCAGTGGGAAAAGGGTGAGAAGGAAGCCCCGTAGCCACATTGAGGCCCTGGGTCACTCAGTTGAGGCACAATACAAACAGCTTGGGTGTATCTTAACTTGTCAGTAACCACATTTTAAAAAAAAAGTGATTAAACCATTTCTTCTGTGCACTTGATGCAGCCTAGAGCCCCCGTGCCATTGACAGCTGTGTGTAACTGATGCAAACATTGTTCTTCTTCATTCTGTGTCGGTCCTTCAAACAACAGCTTTTGTTTCCCACACATGGACCATGGCCCTTGGTTGTCGTTGTTGTCGTTGTTGTCTGGAATGCATGCACATGAGTGTGTGGGTGCACACATTTGTGCCTGCTCACAGATTCCAGAGGATGAGGATGATGTCCTGCTTTAGCATCCTGTACTTTACTCCTTTGAGACAGGATCCCTTGCTGAGCCTGGAGCTAGGCTGGCATCCAGATAACCCCAGGGAACCTTGTGTCTCTACCTACACACTGTTAGGGTTATAAACATTCGGGCAACCAAACCTAGGTTTTTACATGGGTTCTGGAGATTTGAACTCATGACCTCAAGCTTTCCCAGTAAGTGCTATTACCTGCTGAAACATCTCCAACTCCTCCCTGAGAGCTGTTTCTAGAGTAACTGGTGGATCCTGTGTCAAACTGCACTGGTCTTAGAGAACATTCTTGAAATCTGCAGTTTGTCCCCGACTTCCAGGAAAATCCTCTTTTCTCCAAGTAAGACTTCTCATCTTAAAAGATTTGTTTATCTTATGCGCCTGGGTGGGTGTGTGCATGTGTATGAGTGCCACGAGCATGCCTAGTACCCACAGAAGTCAGAAGAGGGCATTGGACCACCTGGGACTGGAGTTAAATTCCATTGTGAGCCACTGTGCAGATTCTGAAAACCAGGTCGTCTGAAAAAGCAGCCGGTGATCTTAAGTACTGAGCCATCTCTCCAGATCCCAGGACTTCTCTTTGTATACCATCTCAGCCACTGGGACCTGAGGAGATGCAGGGATGCACCCAAAGCCCATGGCTACGATCACAAGAACACAGGGTGGGGCCCTGTGACACCTTCACCATAAAAAAATCTCCGCCCTTTTCAGAGATGCTGTTGCCCATGGGGTAGGCGAAACATGGGCTTCACCTCTTCTCGGCGTTTGGTCCGATGCCATAAGCACCATGCCTTGTTTCCTCTGCTGATAATGTCCATCCTACTGCCTTCTCCAGAGCAATCTGGCCAGCTCCAAGATCCCTCTAGCCCAAACACCCACCTACCCCCGTGGCATCAAGCTACTGTCTGTGTGCCAGTGAAATGAAGCCCCACGCTAAACTACAACCAAGTGGGCAATGAACTGACCATCCTTCCCTATGAAGAAGAACTTGGCCAGCTCAAGGGCCCATTGGCCCTCTCAACAGCATTTACTCTCAAAAACACAATCCCAATACCGTAAAGATTCTAGTCTCCCAGGTGGATTTCCAATTACCCACACTCGGCCAAGTGGTAGCCACTTCATTATAATTCTGTAATTGCCATATGGAATTTCTATAAATTTGCTGTTAATTTTTAACCACTGTGGCCTTCTCTTGGAAAGTGTAGCAATAATTTGAAAATATATAGATGATATTTTAAGTGGATGGAGGAAGGTCGTTCAGTGAGGCTTTGTGGAGAGAAAATAAATACAATAGAAGTCAGGATTGGACCTGGGAAGGAAGAGCCAGGCTCCTCTCAGCTTCTGTGCAGACACTTCTGTGGTAAGCCAGTGGCAGGGACAATTGATCAGAACCTGATCTTCAAGAGAGTTGCTTTGTACCAGGTTCTTGGTTAATATGCACCTTCCCCGCCCCCAGCTGGGATGTAATCTACAAGCTGAGTATAATCTTCCCACATTGTGCTTCTCTGTGATCTCCCCCAAAATTGCAACACGGGCTGGGTCTATAAAAGATGCTTCCAAAGAAACAGTGTTCACACGGGGAATTTTTACCCCTGCTCCTCACCATGCATGTGAACCCCCAAGTGCTGGGCAGTGCACTTCCGGGAGAAGGTAGATGACAACTGGAAATGGAAAAAGAATGGGAGCAGTGGTGTACACAGTCAGAATACCAAAGATGGACAGAGAAGGCCTCATAGTGGGTCAGAGAATGAGACACTTGGCTCTAGAAAAAGGAAGAGTAGACACATGGTTCGGGGTCATGAGAGGCTGGGTCGATGTTTAAGTAAACTGTGGCAATCAGTAGGCCCAGCCCCTGCCAATCAGAGAGGGTCATTTCCGCATTCCTTGTCTGGCCCAGGAAGTCTAGGGTGCAGGCACCCCAGGATGTGTCTGTCTGTCTTTGGTGATGTAAGGCTCAACCTTGCAGGGCTGGAATTCCACCTTGCCATGTGGCTGCCAGGAAGGCTTCAGCCACAGACATCCACATCCAGCCTCTGATCCCACCCTCAGAAGAGGAAGGAGATTGGCTTCTGGCTGAAAGGGTTATCAGACAGCAACAGCGATGAAAAATTGGGCCACGTAGCGATTTGAAGGTCCCAGTGTTTGATCTATTGCGGGCTGGCTCCTCACGGCTTTGCTGCTCCCGAGTTTGGTGACCTGAGAGAATTAGAACCTCCTTAAATACAGTGTCTGTTGGCTGTATATTAATCAAGCAGAAATCAAAAGTCACAGTATCCCGGGGACATAAGAAAAGGAACAGACGGCTCCCCAAACCTAATGCGGGAGGAAAGGCCTGGAGCTGCGGAGGGGAGCTGCGGAGAGCAGCCCAGGGCTCGAAGCCCGTTCCAACTTTCCCTAAACCTCCTTGCCAGCGAATTCTCAGAAACCCTGTGCCTTGGCACTGGGGAATTGTGTTAGTGCCGAAACAGCGCTGGATCCCAGGGCTAGCACAGATCAGGATAGGGGGGCTTCTCCCCAGAATGGAGTGGGAACCAGAGGACATAAAACTGTCCCACAGTCCCACCATGAACATGCCAGTTGCCCTGTTCCCTGGCAGCCATTAGGCCTCCAAAGGGTTGCTTCTGGACTCATGGCCCCCTTTTCTACTCACATCATGCTCTTAGGGGGTGGCTATTCTCAGAGTTTCCAAGGTGTGTGTTTTCAGCTGCCAGGCAAGGCTGATGCTGGCCGGGTCCTGCCTATTCCCACCCAACCCTTTCTCCCTGAGGCCCCAAGGAAGGAGGTCACATTTAAGCCCTGATACCTTACAGGTGAGGGAGGAGAGTCTATGGGTTAGTGTCTGTCTGTTTCTTTGCTGTCTGCCAGCAGAGATGGTTCCTACACATGAGTCCTGGGATAAGCTCAACTCCCATGAGCCTTCTGCCCATACCTGGCCTGTTACCGCTCAGTCACCCAGCTCCTGTCTGCAGCTTGGCTTGGCCTGCCTGACACAGTGCACAGGCCTCTCCAGGGCCACACGCTTTGGCAGGACACTGCTGCCTCCCAGGACCTTTGTGTACCATGGGCTCCTAATGAGCTTTTAATGAGCGGCTGCTCTAGCTTCAGGGGGCACGGATGGCAAGGGAAGAACATGGTGCCAAGTTCCTTGCATTCTGCTTCCGGAAGCCACAGTGTGGCTTCTTAACTCGGTGAGTGCTGGCTCTGGGTCTGTAGGAGAAGTCTCCTCTATTTTATTCTTATCTGTTCAGTTGAGGGGCCTAGGTCTCATGATCCTTGGCACAAGGAGCCTAGGTCAGGTCTCTCAACTTTGCCCTTACCACTCAATAGTGAAGAAAGAACCATCGGTTTCTCCATGGGGTAAGATTTTTAAAAAAAAAAAAAAAATTGACAGCAAGGTAGAAAGTCCATTGACTTCCCATGTCAGCTTTGTAGAGAGTCAGATTGCATAGAGGATCCTGGCTGCCTCTCTGCAGAGCTGCACCAGACCCTTACAAAGGAGGAAGCCCTGACCCCTTTCCCACAGGCTCACTGCCTCACTGCAAATGCTTTGGCTTCCTTGGTGCAGTTCCAATGGGGCCCGATGGCAGTTCACACCAGCCTCGGTGGCAGTTCACACCAGCCTCAATGGCAATTCACACCTGTCCCTGCCTTGGAGTGGCCCAAACTGCAGCCCTGTGCTTGGTGCTGCTAATGTTGCATTTGCTCAGCTCTTCCTTCCACACAGAGCCTTGCTCTATAAGACCTGAGGGGTTGCCCCCACCCTCTTCTGGGAGTGAGAGGAGGTGACAGTGGCTTCAGCTCCCCCTCAATCCTCCCTCAAGGCCTTCACCCTCTGAATAAAATTTAGATACAAGGCATACTTTCTTGACAGTCATGGTGATAAAAACCTGGATGGGCTCCCCAGGGAGGCATCAGGGGTTCCTTCCATAGAGCATTCCAAGGAAACACAGTCAGGAGACAGTACCTGTCCAGAAAGGCTTCAGTGCTTTCTGGCCAAAGCAAGAGACCGAGTGATAGACAGCCCAAATTCCATTGCAGCCCTGTCTCCTATGCCTCTGGCTAGCCCCTCCAATTCCAGGCTGGAGGATGGGGACAAAGAACCCTAGAGAAGATACAGATGTATTCTCTGGAGCATCCTTGCTGCAGTGGTGTTGCCAAGGACAACCCATGTGACCCAGGCTGAGCTCTGGGGTCAATGAATTTTACTGGTTTTCCCAGGTCCTGAAATTCACGCCAGTGTCCTGGACATCAGTGACCTGCAAAAGGACCCTGTTGTGATGTTAGCATAAGGCGCCCTCAGCCCCAGCTGCACCAGGAACCTGGCCATCCCAGGGCATTTCATTTCACTGAGCTGGTGTCTACACGCCCTGGGTCTCTTGTGGTCTTGACATCAAGACACTAAGGTCATGCATGTGCAAGGTGGGGTCTAGGGTGGTAGATACAGCTCAGAGTAGGATAAGGATGCCTGGCTGCTAGGCCAGAAGCTCTCTCTCGGCCGCATCACAGGGTTCAGCAGCCCACTGGGTTCTTGTGACCTCCTGCCTAACGAGAAAGCAGAGATTGGAGATAATTGCTGCCCGGCCCGAGCTGCAGCGCGATTAGTAGATGCCTGGGCTATTGCAAATGACTGTTCCATTAACAGATTTGGTTAAGGGTTGATCCTGTTAGGAGAGAGATCCAAGGACTAATGATAAAGATATTTGCAGAAAGGCACACACCAAATAGTTCAGTCAAAGGGAAAGCCAAGGGCTTCTGTGAATTCCCAAAGCCTGGAGTCTGCTTTTACAGGCAGGACTCTGACTCTTACTGGTTGTGAGGACCTTGGGCCACCCCTGTGATTCTAAGAGTGTCATACAGCAAGCAGGCAGGCCATTTTGCATCTTCCCTATGTAACTTGTGACAATGCAGGGAGGTGGGTTGGGGTGAGACACTCTGAAAAGTTGAGAAGGAGCAGAGCCAAGTGAGAGTGAGGTATTGTTACCGGTAGCGATGGGCATCCATCTCTTCTGTAGCTGCTGCTCTTGGGAAGGTTTTGGCCGATAGCATCCCCTATCTTTCTGATCTGAAATGGAACTGAAGACGTGTCCACACACCAGCTTCTTCTTCCTCTTCCTGTGAGATCCTGGGGCCAGTTTCTGAATGGTGGCTTGACCACAGCTAGCACAGAAGACCAAAGGTTTGGGGTTCTGTTTTCTCCAAACCTCAGCTCAGGTTCCACCAACCACCCCTCCAGGCACGTGGGGCCCAGATGCTGCAGGAAACACCCCAGGAGTCGGTCAAAGCTACTGCTGCCAGGGCCTCTTACCCACCAAACCTGAGATGCTGAGTCCCATGGTTGCTACCTCTATAGTCTATGCTGAACTCACTCCCCTTTTGCAGGGGAGGGCAGGGGAGGGGAGAAGGGGAGTTGAGGAAGGGAGACATGAGGTTCACTTACAATAAAGAAAACTTGGCAACTATGCTGAGTGGGAAAACAGGCACCCGCAGCCCTCTCTCTGGGAGCAGTCCTCGGCTCCTGGGCCCCCGAGGGGGAGGGACACTTGCAAAAGAAAGATGTCTGTAGAACTGCAACCCCGTGCAGCTTCTGGCTTTCCCCGTAGATCTCCAGTGTACCCTTTGCCTTCCGTCTCCCAGTATTTATTATGTTTAATTTTGCTGGGACGTGGTTGTAAGTGAGACGGATGGAGCCCAGTGTGGCTGGCAAACGCCTCTTAATTAAACAGATAAATAAACTCCCTTTGCACGCAGGTTTTTTTTTTTTTTACTTTTGCTGCAGTCTCTGCTGAGGCAGGGGGATGGTGTCTCTAGGTGGGGGACCCCTTGCTGAGCTGAAAGGTGGGTGCTGACCATAGCAGGCTGTACTGGACCTCGCCTTTTCCATCTGAACTCCTTGGCAGAGGGAGACAGAGAAGCCGGGGGGGGGGGGGGCGGGTGAAACCCCTCCCCACCGGCCTGCTGGGAGAGGAGCTGCCAGCTGGTGTGAGTGGGCCCTCTGCTGGACACCTCCAGTATGGCCTCTTCAGCCAGGGCTGGGCTGGACAGCTCAGGGCATTTGCTTCTTAAGCTATTCTTCTCCTTGCTCTTTTTGGAAGTCACCTACCAGAACAAAACTACATATAGCTCCTCCACTCCAGCACTATGGGGAATGCCTATATCAGGAACCAGAGACCTTTTTTTAATGTTTTAAAAAGAGCTCAGAAACTTCTCAACCTGGCACATCCCTGGAGTGTCTGTTCCAGGGAGCCAAGGACAGCCCCAAACTCAAGGCTTTCCCCTAGCCCTAACCTCTTTCCGTTTAGTGCAGAATCCAGATGCTGATTTTCTCTGGACAAGCATCCCACTGGTGATGCAGGACTCAGGTGAAATCTGATAACTAAAGGCTTCTTGGGTGGCTCCACACCTCACTGCACAACCTGCTCAGAGCTATGCCATCCTGTCCTACCCCTCAGGGAATGATGGATCCAGATACTCTGTCTTGCTCCCCACTGCTCATGTCCACACCTGTGCCAGGAAGCCCAGGCTTAGGGCAGGAAGATCTGGCTCTGCAGAATGCATGGGAACTCAGTCTACTTCTAGATGATGGCTCTGCTTGGCAAGGTGGAGCTCGGCTGCAACCGGAGATTGTGAGTTCATTCCTCGTCCTGGGACACTTCTGCCAAGCTCCATGCTGTCCTCTTTGCATAAGAGCCTCGGACAGTCAGACTGGGCATTTAGAAGGGACCGAGAAAAGGCAGGACAGTGAGGAGCTGGGACCACAGTGCTCATCCCTCAGGGGTATCAGGGCTTTCTGTCTGCCTGGGGATACCACGGGAATCCTTGGAAATTCCCAAAGATTAGGGAGACAGAAGGCAACACTCGGGTCTCCATCACGTAGCCACACAACTCCTTGGCCTACCTTTTGCTAAAATCACAGACTATCTTGAGAGGAAAAATGCCACCAGACACTAACTGGCAAAGGCACTTCACAAAGTTAGACACCTAAGAGACACAAAGTGTCCAGGGATAGTGGGACTCACATGCGTCACCCACTGCAGGAAAAGGGAGCACATGAAGCCAGCAAAACCCTGCTTGGGAAGGTGGTACAGGATGGGGGCAGGAAGGAGCCAGGAGAGCTCAGAGCCAAGCCACCCAAGCCTTTTGAGGTGCCTCCCTTGCCTGGTATTTATAGCGGTGCCCAGGAGCGTAGAAATAATTACAGCTCAGTTCATGCCTCCCTAACAAGGCCCTTCTCAGATTCAGGGCGAATGGGATATTTTTTTTCCTGTATCTTTTTTTAAGTAGTGAATATTCTCACTGGATTGACAGCTCTTCCCAGCTCTCAGCCTACCTTCAACCCAAGAAACAGTGGGGGCAGCTTAGCCTAGCAAGTGGCTGTGGTGGATTGGATTTCCCCATCCACTACTCAGGGCTGCACATCCTGGTTCACAAGGCCCCAGGAGTATGGGAGAGTGGTCAAGAATCTTGGGGACATGGAGATTATTGAATGGCCTAGACTGATAGAGTGATTTACTGCTGGGCCCTGGATACTCATGAGAATGATTCCAGCCTGCATGGGCAGGCCAAGAGACTCAGCAGCAACCTCCCTTAGAACAGGGTCAGTGGAATTCAGTAACTGGCTTGTTTTGGAAGTGACATGGCACTTACAGAGCATATGACACATAGCAGACACACAGACCTTGTCCCAAGAATTAAACCAGACAATCACAATGTTTCTGGAGATTTCCTTTAATTCTTTTCCACGTCTCCCAGCGAGCTTGCACATGGTGAGCTGACTGATGGAGGCGGGCATCTAGACAGGATCCCCTGGCCTGATGTTCTTGGCTGTTGGGCTGCAGATTTGATTTCCACACTAGACTGTGTACTCACTCCAGGAAAGATGATATCATCTCAATAGCACCTAACCCCAGACAGTGGCTGCATGGTGGTCTGTCAGGAGCACAGGGTGAGCCCTGCCAGACTGCCCAAGTTCTCTCTATGGAAGGCAGCTGGGCAGGGAGTGCTGACTGAAAGCCACTCTGAGAGGACAGACAGGTGTACAACAGGACAGTAAAACAGCAGGCTATGGGAACAGGAGGTGGGCAGGTATATTGTACTAAAATAGCCAAACCCACTCTGGGCACTGCACTGGAAGGGCAGCCTCCAAGGTCTCAGCTCACAGACATGGCCTGAAGCATCATGCCCCAGAGGTGCTTGGTTCTGGGGATATACTGCCACTATCTGGTCCTGGAAGACCAAAACAGTGACCTATTCCTTGCAGAAGATAAGGGTGGCCCCAGAAAGTCCAAAACCCACATCCTCCCTGAGCCAGTCCAGAAGCATCCCAGAGAAGTGCAAGAAAAGCAGAGACCAGTGTGAGGCACCAGCCTCCTGTTTCCAGTCTCTCCCCTGCCTGGCTACCCTTCTTCCTGTCTGCACCCCCAATTCCTTCTCAGGGGAAAGTCAATTGCAGAGTGTGTAGCTGTGGATGTGGAGGTCAGGGATGCCTGATAAGAGGCCATCCAAGTTGCGCATGTCTACCTGTTCCTTTGCAATGTCACTTCCCAAACAGTGCCTAGAGAGGACACACTCAGCCATGCATCTTCCTACACTCTTTATGGTCCTCCACGTGTTACACAGTGGGGGCGATAGTCAACGGACCTCTAAGTCTGAAAGTGGAAAGAAAAGCCCAGGGAAGCAACTCCAGTGAGCTCACACAGCATGTAGGAGTACCCCACGTAAACTACCAGGCCAGCCATCTTCCAAGTGCAGAGCCTGGGTAAGGCTGCTGAGTTCCACAGCTGCCATACTTGGTACCTGGCTGTGCCCCTTCCTGGAGGTGGTATGGGTCAGTAAGCTGTGAAGCTGTGCACGTGCCTTCTGGTGTTGCCTCTCACAGTGGCAGTGGGAGACAGTTCACTCCCAGCCAGGCTCACCTGTGGCTTGTCTTGGTAAAACTGAGTGTGAGGGGAACAGGCCCGGATGTGTGTGGCTGTAAAGATGCGGATGTATGCGGGCAGGCTGCAGTGGTGCTATGAGGGGCAAATCAAGGCCTCTGCCCAGCACTGCCTGAAGCAAAAAAGCGGGTGCTGTGAGTCCTGAGGCTTGGAGTGTGCACACCAAATTCAGCACATTTGATGATGGGGCAGGAAGGGTACCCGATGGCCACTGTTCCTTGTGGCCCACCCCCATACTAAGTATCCACAGGATCCTAAGCCTGCAGCAGGCTGCTAGGTTGTCTCATGGGGCCTAGAGGCCAGCAGAGGGACAAGAGAGACTCTCGGGGGGCTCTGGATGGGCTTCTGGGTACTAGGCAGCTGGAAAAGCCTTCCCAGCACGGAAGCCTCTGCGTAGATGCCCTCATTACATCACCGACTTCCCCGCCGCGGAGCCGGCCTCCCTCAGGAGAGGCGCTTCTCTGAAGCAGGCAGAACGAGCGCCTTCCGGTCGGTGGGCCGCAGAGACTGTCCCCTCCACCGCAGCCTAGACCATCGGGGGCCAACGGAGGTCCCAGAGCCTACCGCCGCGGGGAGCAGAGGCTGCGCGCCAGCGGAGGAGGGGAGCGCAGGGCCCGCGGGAGGGGGCCCGGGCTAGCGGCCCCGCGCAGGACGGCGGGCGAGGGGTTAAGTGCGGGACCGGCGGTGGTGCCGTAGGACGGGTTTTCTCCCCCAAGCGCGGGGCTCCGTTTGATGTTGGAGAACGCCAGGGACTCCCCCTCCCACCGCTCCACACGCGCGCACACGCGCACACTCACACACGCACACGCACCACTCTTTGCAGACAGGGCTCCGGTGGCTCCAAAGTGACTGGCTCCCCTCTCCCCACATCCATCCTCTCGCGCAGCGCATCCATCCTCTTCCCATCTTCTCGCGCGCGCTCTCCAGCCTCCCCGCCCCGGACAGGGGCAGCCCCCGGCAGAGGCGCGCCGCTCCCCTTTCCATGCCTCCCTCCTAACGAGCGCCACGCGGGGGAGGGGAGGCCCGGAGGAGGAGAGACCAGGAGGGCGCCCGGGAGGCAGGGCGCGCGCACACACCGAGGGACGCAGCGAGCGCAGAGCCGCCTCGGCCGCCGGGCGCCCCCCTGACGCCCCATGCTGTGCTCCATGGCGAACTCGGGCTGCCTCCTGCTGTCCAACTCCGGCAGCATGCTCCCGCACTCCGTGCCCTGCCCGCCCGCTTTCCTCTACCTCCAACAGGTAAGCGCCCCCGGCCCGAGCGCCCCCCCCGGTCCCGCGCACGTGTGCCCCGCGCCGCCGCCCACGCCCCGCACTTGGCCGCCTCCGCGTCGCCGCTGGTGGCCCCGCGGCTCTCCTCGCGTCATGGCGCCAGGGCTGGGGTTGGGGGAACTGCGCCCCTGAGTGGCAGAGGAGCGTGGGGGCGCCCGGGGCGCGCGCGGTGCCGGGTTGGGGGCCGGCTGTAGTTTGGGGCTTCGCTCGCAACTTTTTCAAAGGCGCGGGAGGGGGCCGCGGGCGGAGTCTCGGGGGAAGCCCAAAGGGAGGATGAAGGGGTTCTGGACACCCGGTTAGTTTGGGGAACTTCGTGCCGAGACGCGGAGGAGTCGGAGATGGGTAGCCAGGCTCCTTCCTCGGCCGCGTCGCGCAAGCCAAGGGACTGTGGGGAGGTGGCGGCTGGGGAGCAAGGCTGTGCTGCAGCACGGACCGCGCGCCGGGCCTCTGGGGAGGCAGGCCACCTGCCTGGTGGGACAGAGAAGCTAGGCCTTAAAGCTCGGGCTCAGGAGGGGGCTTGTGCTGGACTTTTTCAGTCTACTGGGCTGTACAGGAATCTCAAGCTGGCAGGTTTTGGGGGACAGTAAACCATGCGGTTAGGAGCCCCTACATCCCCAGGATGCCCCCTAGGGAGGTGCACGCAGAGTCTCAGCTTCCGCTTGCCTGCTGGCCAGAGGCGCAGGGGGCGGGGTCCTGCGATCCCACCCAATGCGGAATCAGTGCGGGATGGGGGGGCGCCAGGCCTACACTAGGGAGGGATTCCCGGGCTCCCCCAGGCCTTCCAGGTTAAGGTTCGGGGCTCCAGCTTGGCCACAGCTGTCCTGAGTCTGCGGTACTTTGGCCTCACTCACCCGGGCGGCCCACACCTCTGGCCTGTCTCCCCATGTCCGTGGGGCTACCCTGTTGTGAATTCACACCTCAGCCCTCTGGTATACCCACATGGATAGGAAGCTTCTCGGGGGAGGCCTGGGATCCTAAGAACTTCCGGCTGGCTGGCTGTCTCTGTTCCTTTGCTCAGCCCAGTTAGAGGATTCCCATAGGACCCCCTTCTGAAGTGGGGTGGTGTGAAGGAGTGGGGCAGAGGGACAGGGCGCCCACACAAGAAGCTGGCTGGGGTCAAAGTCAGGATCAGGCTACCAAGAAGCAGCAGCGGGTGCACAGCTGACTGGAAATGAAGAGGTGTATTTCTTGGCCTCCACTGGAGGTTTTGTGGAGACTCAGGCTAGTCATTGGGAATAGGAGAAGCTCTTATCTGTCATGCCCCTCCGTGAACTCTCCAGGGAACCATAGGAGGTTGTGTAAGAGAATACATGAATATGATAAAGATAGGTCCACAGAACCTGACCCAGGGCAACCAGCCCTCGGCTGCTGGGCATTTGGGCCACCAGTGTACCAGGGTCCCTTGTCTGCACTAAGGATTACCAAACATTTGGCCGCTGCAGAGGGAGAGACAGGAGCCTGCACAGTGATTAGGAACAGAAGGTGGCCTATTGCCAGAGCCTTAGGCTCTGGGTCTCACCTTCCTAGGACCACCTGTGACATTTGAGGCTTCCTGGATGTAATACTAGAGCCTCTGTGAGCCTCAGACCCACAGGCCAGTTCCCTACATCATTCAGAGTTCAGTGAGGGTCCTCAGAGGGCAGATTTCCAACCCTTCTGGAACACCTGGGTCATTTGGAGACTCTGTAATGGGGCCAGACAACATGTGCTTCTGTCAGACAGATGAGACCACTTGGAGGTGCAAGGATTGTCCCTCCCCCTCACACCCGGCTGTTGTGACAGGAATAACCTGGACACCCCCTGGTATCAGGACCCCAGGATGGAGAGGGGCATGTGAAGGGTCTGAAATGAAGGTCCTGGAGGCCAGTTCATAGCTTGCTTAGTGGTTATTCTGTCTTGGGCAAGAGGCCTCACAGAACTTACCTGTGTCTTCCTTGAGCTTATAGTTGTCCTACCTCAGGATGCAAGAGATGACGTGAGATGAAGAAAGGCCCAGAGCATGAGCGTTGGCTCGATGGGTCAGACATGCGCTTTGGGTGGAGGTTAATCCACCAGCAAGGCTTGCCACGTAGCTAACCAGAGTCCTCTAGGGCTTGGTAACACACCCTGACTGGTCATTGCGGCTTTCTGTGGGGGCATCAAGAGGGCGAGGGGACTTGAGATGAGCTCTCCCCACTACAGGTGCTGTCAGTGTGAGCAGAACCCCTCTTGGGTCAGCTATTGCATGCCCACTGCATCAGGCTCAGATGCTCCCCCATTTCCTTTGCCCATCCGCAGCTGTTCTGCAGGGGCAGACAGTCCTGTGCCTGGGCATGGGTCTAGACCTGTCTGTCATTCCTGACTATTAAGGATGCACCATTTTCTAGGAATACACAGTCCTGGTAGTTTAGGGCCATTACAAAACAAATAGTGGTGTTCAGCTTGGGACCCAGTTTGTCCCAGACCACCTTTGGGGTGAGATGATCTTTTACATCTCCTGAAGGGAGGGGGAGGGACCTTGGGTTGCACCTGGCTAGACTTCTAGAGATGAGAGCAGGCCCCTCCTCCAGCCCCCTTGTGGGGGCTGCAGGTCCGCTGCACGTGAACGCTGGTGCCATATGCCAGCGGTGTGTTCAGTCTAAACAGCACATTTGCCATCAGAAGCAGAAGACGTGAAATCAAGCAAGACAAGAGACGTAGTTGGAGACGCATTAAAATGCAGCTTTTTTAAAACAGGCCAGCTCTCAAAACCTATAGTCTTTCAACTTGGAAATTTAAAGAATAAAACCTTAACCAGTGGAATCCTGTTCCTTTACAGAATCATTAACCCTTGCATTCTGAGCTGCTAGACCCTACTGCAGGAAGAATGAGGAGGCCGTATCCCCTCAGAGACACACGATTCTGTAATCCGTCACAAGGTTCTGTTATCATGTGTCCGTCTCCTCTCTGCAGCCATGATGACACTTAGATTCTAACCAAGATGACAAGCACTAGGGTAGGTCCCTGTGGGTTGGGTTCTGGTTGGTAGGAGCTCATGGGAAGTGGACTTCCACCCTTGTTTGCCAGTCTACACCAGGAGCCCCGTAAGGGATGGCCACAGGACTCTTCCTGTAAGATCCTGGGCACACAGCTGAGCTGCCTCATATGGTTCCCCTGGGGATCTGTTCCCTCTTAGAAACCCTAAGTCTCTGATCCCTGGTGTATTGTCCCCAATAGGTGATAGGGCTGATCGTAGTGACCTTTGAGGGCAAGGGGAATCTCATGGAAAAACTTCAAAATGACAGCCGGACTCTCACGGGGTCTCATATGGCCTCCAGCAAAGCAGCTTTCAGAGATGAGGTGCAAAAAAGACCAGGCTCACGAAATGAGACCTTGTCAGTCATTGCCTTACTATTAAACTACAGTTTAAAAGAGAATCTTATCGAGCCCCCCGACAGTTGTTACATAGATGTTTTGCATGGGAGAAAGATGTATTTTTTAAGTAAGGGGAAAAACAGCAGAAGGTTGAGGGGTGTTTGGGGAAAAAGCTAAGGGGTGCTTGGGGAGCTAGGGGGTGCCTGGGGAGCTAGGGGGTGCCTGGGGACCTAGGGGGTGCCTGGGAGATCCAGGGAGAGATGAGGGCCCAGCCACCCTGAAGGATGGTCCTCAGTTCTGTTGATGTAACTTAGTCAAGGTGAAACCCCAGAGAGTTTCCATTGCTGTGGTAAAAGCTGCCAGCCCCCAGAAGCTTCCTTCTAGCCTGGGGTATGCAGTCGACAGCTTCCTGGAATTGTTGATAACAGCGTGTTCCCCTAGGAGCGGAGCCCAAAGTTGCACAGAGGGACTTGGAGATCCTAGGGCCTGTTCTGAGATTCATTAGACAGCTGTGTTCTTACTTATAGCCATTTTCTCTTTGCTCTGAGGTAAGAACACTGCTAATCACAGCCATTTTTAATAAGGATTAATTACCGACGCAAACACAACACTGCTTCTTACACCTCTCGCACATTCCTGGCGTTTAGTCTCTGCTCTCGGGGTGTTAGCATATCACCCATAGACCTGGTGTGATTCTGGGAACCCCACCAGATACACGCTCACTCATAGTGACACAACATGGGTCCCTGGTGAGGCCCCTGCTCAGATGATGAGAAAGAAGGCATCGAGCAGACACCTGTCTGCCACATCTTCAAGAAGACATTGCTGTTCAGATCTGGCATGTCAATGAAGCCACACTCCCAAATTATCCATTGACCTAAATAAATTAACCAGACTCTGTGTCCTCGAACCCTGGGATCCGTAGGGACGAAGCACTATGTCTTAGCTGCCTGGCCTTGACACATCCATCCAGAATCACGATGGTGCTTTACCCCAGTGCCACTGGTAACTGCAGTGGCCACACCAGTTCTGTGGGTCTCTCCTTGGTTTTCACACCTTATAGGCTCATACTTGCTCCAGAACCTGCTGAAGGCTAACCGTATGCATGCATTATGGACACATTTAACAATCTGGGGAAACTGAGGCGAGGAGCAGGTAGACAGCACCCCAAACCTTAAAGCTGCTGAACAGCACAGCCGTCCCGGCACCTAAACTCCAGAGCCACGGCCAAGTCCGTCTGACATTCTGAAGATCACCAGAATTTAGGAAGTTTCCTCCCTTCCCAGATGCTTTCTCAGCTGTGCACAGCATAGAAGACACATCAGCCAGAGCTTCTGGTGGTCTGAACTCTTTCTTAAATCTCCCGTGGGCTCTAGGCAGGATCTGCCCCCAACTGGGTGCTCAAAGACGCACAAAGCTGGGGGAAATGGAAGTAGCCTACCTAGGGCTCTGAGCATCCTGACTGTGACTCTTCATTTGGTGGGTTGAGTGGGGTTTCCTGGGTGTAAAGCAGGGGTCTCTGGCTGGCTGGACTAGGACCTGCCGCAGCTGGGAGCAATAGTGAAGGAGAGACATTAAGAAAACAGATCAGTGTTTAAGGTGTAAACTACAGATCCCAGCAGGCTCAGGCCTCCATCTGCCCGGAGGTGAGAGACAAAGTTCCACGAAGCATCTCCTGTGTACATCGCCTATACCATGTCTTATATGGATGGAGCTCACCTTGTCAATCATGGGCCCGTGAGGAGGTGGAAAGTGGCTGCTTGCTTTAGATGAGGTCTGTAGGGTTTTCTGATTCCACCGTTACAACTACAATCCAAGTCATTGGTTGAAAGCTGGTCCTCCATTAATACCCTCTGCTGCACCAACAATGAGTCAGGGTAGCAGTCTGCCTGGCCTGAGGCGCTGACACACGAAATGGCCGGCCGCCATTCATGGAGGAGGTGAAGGATGAGATTCCTCCAGTCCAGGTGCTCTTCTGTCCCTGTCTTCTAATCCTGGGGACAGTAAGCTCAAAGAGGCTCTAGGTGGGATATTGGGTTCCTGGGGAGGGGGCTGGCTGTGGCCTCTGTCCAGCTCTAATGAGGAGCCTGCAACCCTTGGCACCCAACTTGGGCTGGGTCAGGCGGCACCAGGCTTGAGGCAGACAGCCCCTCAGGTGAGGCAACTGTAGTTCCTGGCAGAGTGGGATCCAGGTAGCCCTTGTGATCCAGGCAGCTGGTCCCACAAGCACGGATGGCTGGGGCATTGGCTAGAGGGGATTCCATTTCCTCCTCCTCCTCCTCCTCCTCCTCCTCCTCCTCCTCTTCTTCCTCTTCTTCTTCCTCCTCCTCCTCTTCTTCCTTTTC
>JADRCH010000053.1:6393323-6412244 GCA_019843965.1 Rhynchomys soricoides | reverse complement strand
CCTTCCTGGCATGCTTCCTCCGCCCCCTGCTCTTTGCTTTCCTTGTTTCTGAGCCTCTCCAGCCACCTCCAACACCCACGTTCTCTGTTCCTTTTCTCCCCTCTTCTATGCTCATTTTCTCTCTGCTTCTTCTCGACACTCTCCTCTGCTCCTCTAGGAGATTCCCACCCTGCCTCCTCCTCATCCTGCGGTGACCAGCTTCCGTACATCTGGCCCACACAGCTACCAGGTGATTACTGGCTTCTGTTGGGAGAAGTCTGTGGACCAAACTAGACAAGACCAGATCTGATGTGTTTTGTCTTCTGTATGGCTGGGTCATGGTCTTTAGCATTTGGGCCCTGGGGGAGGAGCAAGTCCAGCTCTGGAAGGAAAGGCAGGTGGAGATGAATCTTGAGCAGGAAACTGAGCTGTGATTACCATAAGGCCCAGCCTACCTGTGGGCAGTGAGATACTCTCCAGATGTGGCAGAGCTGAGGCCTGTAACCACTTGAGAGCAGCTTCTGGTGCCTAGGTGGACCTTTGCATCCCCACAGCCCTGGGGTCTCTGGATAGCTCAGAGAATAGACCAAAGAAAAGGCAGGGAAGTGCCAAGGGACACCATTGCCATGGCCAGTGTTCTGCATCGAGTTATGTCCACTCTAGGTCTGCAGGTCTAGTTTGGGGATAAACAGTGCCCAACTTCTCTTCCTGGAGTCACAGACACGGGTAACACCAGAAACTAGTCCCCATGGCAACATGCAACTTCCCTGTGAAGACCTGTTTAGAAGAGAGAAAGAGCCAGCCAATGGTCCCTTGTCTGCTGGGGCATCTGTGTGTCTCTAGCCTCTGAGGTAGAATCTTACAACCTCTTCCCAGAGAGCTGTGAAGCTCAGGTTTACTGTCTGCCACCCTAGCCCACACCTGCACTCACCCCAAGCCTCCCTCCCAGTCCAGACTTGCAATGCTATCAGGGTGTCACTTGGTGTGGCAGTGGCAAGCGTGACTAATGAATGAATCTGATCCCAGCACACTTGTCCAGCTAGCAGTGGGGATACAGGTAGATGAGCGGAAGGGAGTGGACTTGGTATGATCTCTGCCAGTCTCTGACAACTTGAGAAGGGAAAAGGGCTGCTTCACCACGTGCCTGCAGCCAGAGTGCCCCAGAAGCACCCATAGCATCTCCCCAAGAGCTGGCACCACAGGGGATTCCTAGGAATTGCCAGGCCCCACAGTGTCTTTTCTAAACCCTTAGTAGCAGGGCAGGCCTTTGTTTCCTTCTCTGGAAAGCAAGGATGCTGACCCACGAAGGGCAGGTACTCCAAGTTGGGTGATGTCACTTTTGCTCACATGCATCCAGACCTCTGTCTGTCCACTCAGCAAAGCTGAGTTGAACCCAGGTGAGGGATCATCCCTACCTGCGAGGATCTCTCAGGCTGGTGGGGAGGAAAACTAAATGACCAGGGAGGCACAGGTGTGCCAGGAGCAGCTGGAAGGCCGAGGAGCAGCTGAAGGTAGAGTAGGCTCGCTGCTCTGTGGCATGGTGGAGCATGGTGCAGGGAGGCTCTGTGGGTTCAGGAAGCTCAGAGCTGAGGCCCAGAGCTTTTGGAGGCAGATGTGGGGGAGGGGAGCATCTCTCTGGGATACACAGCCTCATGGCTACAGGTGGACAGTTGAGTCTGTTGCTCCAAGATACATTTTCATATGCCCAAATATTACCAAATATTGAGCCAAGTCCTGTGCTAGAGAGGGTGTGTGTGTGTGTGTGTGTGTGTGTGTGTGGTCTCTTCTGTATTTCCCTTATCTCCTGGTGCAGATTAGCATGTGGGATTCTCAACTGTTGTACTAAAGGGGACCCAAAAGAAAATAAGAAACATAAACAGTTGTGAGGAGCAGAGGAGTCAGTAGCCGCGCCAGTGACACTTTGAAGTTGAGGGTGACAGAGGTGCCTTTTCAGTGACTTCCTTCATCTTAGTGGGGATACTGTGCACAGGCATGTGTGCAAAGCTCTGTGCCCAGTGTTGAGAGGGGCCTGAGGACAGCACTCGTAAACCACTACCTTAAAGGAGCATGTTGGAGGCTCGTCCCGTCTCCAGCAGCAAGATGAAACATAGTAAAATAGGCCCATATTACCCATCAAGACCCTGCCTCTTGTGTGTCTCAGGCCTCCCCCCCCATCCTTAAATAAAGGGGGCAGATCAGTGCCACCCACCTGGGTACATCAGGTCAACAGGGAGAGCTTGTTCCACCAAGCCACAGCATGCCAGAAGAAGGTGACTAAGAAGGCCAACTGTAAATATTTCGGAGGGAAGTTAATGGAAGTCTCAGTGTCAGGGCTGGGAAGATGGCTCAGTAAGCAAAAAGTGCTGGCCGTGTAAGCACTTGAGTTCAGATCCCCAGAGCCCTCTCAAAATCTGGTGGAGTAGCATGCATATAATCTCAGAGTGTCCCTGAGGACCTATGGGGGCCTCGTGGAAGCTCCCAGGGCACGCAAGTGTGGCTAACATAGGGGAGGAGAGACACGGTCTCAAATACAGTAGGAAGGCAAGGACCAATGCCTGATGGTTGCCCTCTGACCTCCACACACACATGCCATGGTATATGCACACTCGCAAACAAGAAGAAGTGTGGGCGCGTGTGCACTCACGCGCGCGAGCAAGCGCGCGCTCGCGCACACACACACACATACACAAGTGTGTCAAACAAAATAGGCCCTTCTACCTAGACAGTCCATGTATCTGATTGCTCATAACGGGTAAGGAATCTGGCAGGGGCTAGCCCACAGAATTATAGTACCAAGCAATAGGGAACTTTAAATTATCTATCACCCATGTACAGCAAAAGTGGGTGAGATGACTTCTACACCATGCTTAACCCAACATCCCCCAACTTTTCTGGCCCAGCAGCTACTGGCCCGAGGAGGCAGGGCTCCTCACTGAAGCTCCCCGTGATAGCCTCCACCCCTGGGCTTGTATTCAGCCATTGAAACCTAGCATCAATTTTACACAGAGAACATTTCCACTTGAATGGGCCACACTCTGAGTGTTCAGCTATTTTATTCTGTGGGTCTCATGGTTAACCACGAGGCAAATCTAGAACCTTCTGGATAGTGAGATTCTTGGAACTGCAATAGAGTCTGGTCTATGGGCCAGGTGGATCCTTGGGGGTCCCTAGACATTTCTTGCTAGAGTTACTGTGCAGTGGGGGCCTGGTGGGCCATGCTGCTAAAGAGCCTGGGGGCTCTGAGATTCTCCTGTGGCTGCCTGACTGGTCTGAACTAGTTTTGCTGACTGCTCTCTGTGACAGCCTGTGGCTGTGTTTCCACTCTCTTCTATGGGAAGACAAGGAAATACGTAAAGTCTTTTCCCCAAAAAGGCATTGCATGGTGGTTTGTGGAGAAATACCCGCTTAGGTAAGTGACAGAGACATTGCCGTTCATCTCCCTAAGGTCTGTATTTGGTAAACAAAAGGTTGGCTACTCTACTTGGCCTCGTACCTCACCCTTTTTAAAAATAAATTTCGCTCATTATACACTTCAGGGTCTTGACATGTGCTCTAACAATTGGCTCCAAGGGTCAACTCCATCCTTGTCTGTGGTCATGGACCAAGCTACTATAAAGGGCCCTGTATTGCCTTACACACTGTCTGCAGAGCCTCCTGGAGCTGCCCTCGAGCCGCTGCAAAGATCACAAGTAGCCAAGCCCTTTCGTAGAAAAAAAAAATCTCAGCTGGGTATACTGCCCCAAACCTGCAGTCTCAGCACTTGGGAAGCTGAGGCAGGAGGATCACTGTGAGTTTGAGTCCAGCCTCTGGGTTCTTTAAGAGCCACATCTACAAAAGCAGAGAGAGAGAGAGAGAGAGAGAGAGAGAGAGAGAGAGAGAGAGAGAGAGAGAGAGGCAGGCGCAGGCTCCAATGATGTACATTCTTATGATGTATTTCCTTCAGCCAGATCCTGGTCCTGGCGCTGCAGCAGAGTCAATATAAACATGGTTGAAACATTTAGCATTCTCCTTCCACGCTCAGCCTTTCAAATCCACGGTGTATTCTTCACTCACAGCCTGCCTCAGATCCAACCAACCACATGCCCAATGTTCAGCAGCAGCCACATGGGGCTAGTGGCTGCCACCAAGGATGGCTCAGACAAGCAGGATGAGCTTTTACCATCCACGGGGATCCAAGGAGACATCAGAGAATGTGCTCTGCCCTGGCTGATGAAGGGGCTCAGTCTGAGGCTGCTCTGTCCCAGAGAGAGGGAGCAATCTCTGTAGGAAAAAACCCACCCGGTTCCGTGAGTGGCCCTGGAGTGTCTGGAACCCTGAGGTCATGGAAGGAGCCGCTGCCGACAAGAGTGGTTTTGGAGACTAGGCTGAGAGCTCATACAGAAGGGAAGTGCAAAGAGCCTTTGGACAGGGTTGCCAGGATGGGAACCACAACTAAGGTAGTCTTATTAGAAAGGGGCTGAAAGGCTAAACCAGGGGTCAACAGGATAAAGGCCTGAGGAGTGAATTATAAGGCTTGATCCAGGAGACAGGGCAGAAGGGGACAGGACAGGTGTACTTAGAATGAGTAGCAGGAGGCCTGTGAGGAGGAGGGTGTGGAATGGTGGATCCATCACGGTGGTGCTGACACACGGTGCATGAGTGCTCTATCATGGTACCACGCTGGGCCATGCATCCCTAATGGAGCATTCACAGGTCACGACCTCTTCCCCCAGCCACTTCCTCCACCTTCTTTGGCCTGTTTGGCTAGAACAGAGCAAGTGCCTGGCCAGCTGTGAACATGAGTGTGCCCTTCTGGAAGAAGCTTCAAGTCTTTACCTACTACTCTCTGGACATCTCTGTCTTGGACCTGTGTGACCCTTCAGGACCTCCATCCATCATTCCTTTAAGACCAGTGTGCTCGAGTGAGTGAGGAAGCCAGGCAAAGAAAACCAACACTCAGTTCTCTGGCTCTTAGGGGTCTAGTGACCGGCCCATGCCCAACCCCAGTACCCCAACTCACTCTCACTGGCTCCTGTCAGGGAGTTACATAGTTACATGGACAGGAGCTTGGGCCAGGAGAAAAGTAGCTTCCCTGTGACACCTCCTGGATACAGAGAAGTCACAGGTAGAGCCGTCAGCCCTGCACCCCCTGGAAACAAAACCCCAGACAGCTCTAAGGTGGGCCAGGGAAGACCAGGAGGGTGCTGGGCAGGGCTATCTGTGGTATGGCAGGGGCCAACCTATGTTGCAAAAGGAAATGGAGTTCTCATGAACCATCTAGCCTGCCTTCTTGTGGCTGGGCTCACTGCTCTGCGGGGACACCCACACCTGAGTCCTGCGAGGCTTTCCTCTGTCATCTTGCTTAGGCTTTGTAGGTCCATCATTGTGTTCATGGATATCCAACTGTACTGTTCAACTTACTGGCTTAGCCCAGGCCTCTATTGAAGGGGGGGAACTGTGTGTCTGTTTTACTCACTGCTCTTTCCCAGGGCCTCGGATGGTGCCTGGCTGTGTGGTTAGTGGGACAGCAGTGACTCCATCAATATATGCCAAGAGAGAAAGATTTTCCAGATTCCCTGGTACCCACTCCACATACACAGGGGAATCTGTGTTTTTACACAACCCAGGAAGCAGGACAGAAACTCCAGAGCTAGGAAAGAACCTATGCAGCCACACCTGGGTACCTGGAAGCTGTGGGGTGAAGTGAGTGTGTGTGTGTGTGTGTGTGTGTGTGTGTGTGTGTGTGTGAAGAGTGGAGAGGTCTCTGTGTGTGCACATGTATGTGATAGCTGTGTACCTGAAACCCCCCATTGCACGGCTAAGGAAATGGGAAACAGCTGGTTGGCAAGGGTGACAGGTCAGGACAGGTTTTTCTTTCACAATTCCATCGAGACTCCAGGCTCAATGGATGGAAGTATCCTACTGGGCAAACAGCAAGCTTCTCTCCCCATCCTCCTCTCCTTCCCTTTTGATAATTTATATCTGTGGTTTTTTATTGGGAAATAACCCACATATTATAAAACGCGCCCATATGCAGCATGCAATTCGGTAGCGTTCAGCTGTGCAGCCACCCTTACTGTCTGATTGTTAAACGTCTTCAGCAGTCAGTAGGCACGGCTCCCACCCCACATCCCTACCCACTACTCTACCCAGTGGCTGTGCCTGTTCTTCGTGATTCTTATAAATCGAGTCATCTCTTGGGGGCTTCCTTTCCTATGCCATTTGGAATCCTACCGTGGGTGACCCCTCCCTCAGAGAGAGAGAGAGAGAGAGAGAGAGAGAGAGAGAGAGAGAGACTGCAAACGAGGGAGCTAACAGGGCTTCTCCATCCCAGCCTGGATGTGCTCTCTTTACTTTGATGGTTCTCAAATGGGAATTGAGGAGAGATTTGTTGGCTCTTCTTGCACACAATGGCCAAGTGAGGCTGGAGAGGGAAAGAGTCTGGTTGTCTGAAGACCCTTCCCCAACCTGGTATCTTTATTGCTAGGCCGTTTTCAGCCCTCACCTCTGCTTGGAGTGTGTGAAGGGAAAAAAACAGATGGCAAGCTGATTGTGGCTGGCCATCATGCATGTGTCCCCTGGGTCAAAGCAGAAGAGGGCACTCACCCTGACATGTGCAGTCCAGGCCAGTGACTGCTGCCTCTGTCCTTTGGCAGAGCCCTGTTGCTCCCCAGAGACCCAGAACCATGAACAAAGCTATGTTCCAGGTGCAGGGCCAAGCCTGTGTGGCCTTTAGGAAGATACCTTGGCCAGGTAGACTGATGAGCAGGTGTGTACCTGCAGTGGCTGTGTCTGAACCAAAGCTGTCTGAAAAGAGAACCAGAGCAAGCCTCAAGCTGCCATAATTTTGGCCCAGAGGTGTTTGCACAGCCCATCTAGGCTCTGAGCCTCAGGATGTGTGAGCCTCACAGGAGGACAGAGCAAACTGGGAGGTAAGCTAGCAAATGGGCTGTGATCTACAGAAGCCAGCCGGCATAGGAGGCCATGGGTTTAGATGGTCTGCCAGGCCATCTTTCTTGTCCGTGTCCTAGGATCACAGGGCAGAGTCTCCCTCCATAAAGTGACCAGATCCCTCTGTCCACAACCAGGACCTGGGGAGTGTCCTCAGTTCCCTGAATACTGTGACTAGGTAGAAAGGCCAAGACCCAGCACCCTGGTCCTGTAGGCCCTACACCTGCTCAGCAGCCCCAGGCCTTCACCGTGTATCTGAGGTTCTTTCTGGAAGCAAGACCACCTCCTTGTTGGTAGTGTGGGGATAAATGGCAGAGCTGCCATCCCCAAGCCAGGACAGACCAAGCTGTACAGACCCTAGCATCTCCTCATCTTAAGCCCCAAGTTTGTTAAATGAAGAGAAATAAATTCCAAAAAAATCGGGTCATGGGATATGTGATTTGTCTTATCTATCTCCATTTAGCAAACTAACAGTTGAAAACTTACGCTCAGGCAGAAGCAATGAGTTTGAGAGAAGTACTCAGTGGACGGCCTGGGCCACATTCCGCATACCTTGGACAGCTCCTATTCCCAGTACCCCTGCCCTCCTTCAGATAAAGCAGAAGGAAGAACTTTTGCTTGGCCAAACGGTCTCAACCTGTTCCTCTGTCTTCCTGGGAAGTCCCTGGAGTCCTTAGTGAGGTCTGGAACTCCTCCTGGGAAGCTCCTGCTGCCCTGAATAGCTCCCTGTGGTCCCTCAGCCATTTAGGTTCCCAGGGACCTGGACCCTGGTGGAGCTGGACCTGAAGAGGCTGCAGAGCTAACATAAAGGACTAGGCTTAGAAACTGAGAGGAGCTGGTGTGACTATAGAGTCCCCTCCCTCTCAGGCAGACCCTGATCTAGGATGTGAGCCACTTGCAGGAAGTGGTAAGGAAGAGAGGTGAGAGGATTCTGGAGGATTCTGTCATCCTTTCTCATCTGTAAACTGGGTTTAGAGTCTTTCCTATGCACAGACTGGCCACACAGTTGTGTGGCCACAGGCCTGAGGGATTACAGAACAGGATCACAGAGACAGACATAGACCTCTGTGATCAGAAAGAGGGAGAGGCAGAAAACCCACCTCTCCTAAGACTGAATTTTGTGCTGTATGCCTGCCCTCAGGTCTGCATGCAAGTGTGGCTGCTCCCCAAAGCTGTCTGAGATTGAGGAAGAGCTGGATTTGGTCTTTTCCCTTTTCTCTCTGCCGTAGCTCTATTAAGATGTAACCCTCGCCAGGCAGTGGTGGCACACACGTTTAATCCCAGCACTCAGGAGGCAGAGGCAGGCGGATTTCTGAGTTCGAGGCCAGCCTGGTCTACGGAGTGAGTTCCAGGACAGCCAGGGCTATACAGAGAAACCCTGTCTCAAAAAAAAAAAAAAAAAAAAAAAGAGAGATGTAACTCTCTTGTCATAAAATTCACCCACTGGACAGTGTCAAACCCATTGACAAGAAAGTAGTAGAGTAGAACCTCTGCCCCTGCAAACCTGTTTGTAGAACAATTCTAACCCCAAAAGTTTCTCACTACTTCCCTTGCCTTGGGTCTCCCAAGTCCAGCATTCACTCACCAGCTCTGGTCTGAGGTAGCCCAGGCTCCCCTTGAGCAGGCCAGAACTTCCTCCTGCCCCTTGCACACATGGGTGTGGCATGCTTTCCTTTAGTGCTGGGGTGCTCAGCCTTTATCTGGCCCAAGCCTCTGCCCTCCCTGGGGACCCTCTGACTTCCTTCTAGCCCCCTTCCTCAGCTGGCTCCCTGTGGGTGGCCACCCTTCAACCCTGGATCAGAGCTAAGCCCACTTAATTCTTTTGATCTTGGTTTAGAAACCAGCCCTCCAGCCATTCCCATTGCTGCTCTGCTGGGCTCTGTCTGCTTGAGTCAGAACCCCCGGCTGCCAGAGCTGGTATGGCCTCCCTTGGCACCTGCTCTGACCTCCTTTCCTGGGTGTTGACCCTTCTGTGGGCCTGCCTGGGTACTCCCAGGGGAGGCCTCACTGAGGCAGGAACCCCAAGAATTCAGAAGATCTGTTTGGAACTGAGTCTTCTGCGCCCTACCTGGGGCCAAAGTTTACAATGCCCATGTTCTGTAAGAAACTAGAAGCCCAAGAGAGAGCAAAGCTTCAGTTGGCATGCATTGGCATACCTGGGTTCATTTCATTCCTCTCCGTAGAGCCTCAGTTTCCCTGTCTGAAAACCTAGGGCCTGTGCCAAAGTCCTATGCCAGTGTGAGAGAGGATGCCCCACAGAAAGTCTTAACACATGGTGGTCCTCAGCAGGTCTGACCCTGCCCCATTACCAGCCCCACAGCAGGCAAAACCCCTCCTGCCTTGGACCAGCAGCTCTTGAGGTATCAGTCACTCTTGTAACTGATTACACAGGGTGCCCTGTGAGGACCTCTCCTGACCTCACCCCAACTTATAGTGGTGGGTTACCTGATAAAGTAAGCTGCCTCAACGAAGCCCATCCCTCTTGTTCTGCCTAAGAGAGGGGACTTATAGGGAAAACAGAAGGAACCTGTGGGGACACCTGGGACACACACACACACACACACACATACACACACACACACACACAAAATCTCCATAGAAGTTGCCAGCCAATGCAGACAGCCTCCCTAGAGATAGTCCAGGTGGTTACTGGTACTCCAAAGTGGAACTTAGCCCCAGTAACCTGGCCCGATCTACCTCTGGAAGCCTGCAGGACCTGGGGAACAGGACAGATCCTGTATACAAGTCTCTTGTCCCTTGAGCTGGGTCCCTCAGCCGCCCTGAACCCAAGGAGCCAGGATCCCACTCTGGAAGCCGGAACCCCTCCAGGGGAAGGACAGTTCGCAGGAAGGCAAAACATGGGGACAGTTTGAAAATGGATACAGAAGGCTTCCTTGTGCATCCTGGGAAATGGGCTTGGAAGACTCTGGAGCCTGCTTCAGTGGGGTCCCTGCCGGCTCCACCACAAGGGAGAACATCCCATCGCCCACCCACCTTCACCAGGCCTTTTCTACCCTTTCCTGCAGTTCAGTCGAAAGTGAGAACTGAAGGAGACAGGAGACAGGCGGTTCATTCCTGAGTTGCTTTGTGTGTGGGCTCTTAATTAGACCTAATTAGACTAATTAACTTTTAAATGAGAAACTTGGAGTTTTCGTCCTCTCCCCCTCTCTTTCCATTGCTGTCTCTCTACTTCCCTTTTGGAAACAGGAATACATGTTTAAGGGCTCGCTCTAGCCTGGGCGGTAGAAGCTGGTGGGAGAGAGTGTGGACCCGGCCCCTCCCTGCTGGCCTCTCTGATCTGCTCCATTTCTGCTGGCTGGCTCTGGGCACTTCTTCCTGGAATGAGGGTGTGGTCCTGTCGTCGTTCTGCAGACTCTGTTCTGGGGTTCGTTTCGTTCCTGGCACTAAGGGTAGAGATGTGTGTGTGTGTGTGTGTGTGTGTGTGTGTGTGCGCGCGCACGATGCTGGGTCCCTTGGGTGATTCTGGCGCATAGAGAAATTCTGGGAGAACCTCCTAATTTCCTTTCCCCCATCTCTGTTCCCTGTGCCTTCTGATGCTAGGCCTTTGAGGCTCTCCCCAAGAATCATCCAAGAACACCGGAAAACAGCTGTGGTGTCTTCTGGATAAGGCTCAGAGGGGGCCTCAAAGAGCCTCGGTCTGCCAAGGGTTAACTGCTGTCCCTTGCCTTCTCCTGTATCCCCCCCCCCACACACACATACATCTACCTTGCACCTAGTATCTGGCCTCACACAGAGAGCCTGTACCACCATTTTTGTTGACCAAGTTAGCTCTTCCCACCAGAACGCAAGGCCCCCCATTCTGCAGGAGATCCTACTAAGACAGCAGAGGTGGATGCTGCCAAGTGCAGGAGCCTCCTGGTGAGCAGGCCCTACAGGCTTGGTCTTGGTCCTTGACAACTGTCTGGGGGTGTTTGAAAGCTAGACTGAAGTACCCTAAAATTCAGCTGGGTCCCTTCTCACTGCCCTAGTTTGTCTCAGGCTCTTAGAGTTTCTAGAACCTTCCTGGCCTGGCCTGGCCCTCTCTCCATCCCCAGTTTCAGGTCCCCATCTCTTTCCAGAACCTTGACACAAAATGAGTCCGGATGCCAGCACCTACCTGCAGCTTCTGTATTGATTTTTCTGCTGTCTCAATTGAAGCTGCCGAGTGGAGGCAGCCCTACCAGCTGAGGAGAGGAGGAAGCTGCTTCTGCTGACTTTCCAGAATGCACCGTATGCTTAGGCCTCAGGATAGGGGACCCCAGCTTGCTCGCCTTGGAGCTAGTCATTTATGTTTGCATGGCTCAGCAGAAGGGCTGGGGAAGGCCCAGGAGGAGTGGATCCCATCGGCCTTGTCTGGACACCATCTGGCCCAGAGATGCCCAGGGCACCCAGCAGGCAGGAGCTCAGCAAGGGTCCTGTCCTGCATCTGTCCTGCAAGCACTCTATAATGAGCAGGGAGCTGTCAGGCAGGGGTCTAGCCAGGGTGCCTTTCTTAGAGTTCACCCACCCAGGCAGTGCGGATCCTAGCCCTACATGGCTTAATGGCTTCCTTGTCTGCTCAAAGCTGTACTCTAGCATTCAAATCATAATGGTGGCATTTCTGCAAGACAAAACGGAGGCTAGGAAGGAGCCTAACAGCTCCATTTCCCAGCCTGGGACCCGCTTGACCTAGAAGCATATCCCTCACTTCCTCGACTCACAGATTCCCCAGGTTAGACATTCACACCTCCTATGTTGACCCTCCAAATTCCCACCATCCCACCCTGACACCAAGGTCAGAGTCATCCAGCCTCGAGGGTTCACTGTGCCAGGACAGGGCAGGACAGGGTCTCCCAGTGGGATTCCAAGGTTAGCAGTGCACCTTCCAGACCGAGATACTCCAGGTGAGATGAGAAAAGGAGACACCCTGAGCATGCTGGGAAGGATCTACCTCACTCTTCTTTCACCGAAGCCTCTGTGTCTGGGAAACCTGCAACTTTGGCAGCCACAGGGAGCTCTCAAGGTGATGTCTCTCTCAAGGTGGCACCCTAGGGATGCTGTGGAGAATAACTCCACTGGAGAGAAAAGTAGGCAGTTGGCTTTTTCTACCCAGCCACTGCATTTCCCCAACAGGCCTGGGTTCTGCTTTCTTGCCACGCCCCAGGCAACCTGTCCCCTCCTCCTCCACCTGCTACCCACAGCCCACAGCCCCACCCCCAGCCCTATTCTCCCCCCCCCCAAACCCTGCAACACCCGAGGGCTTTGTTAGCACAACTCGGTTCAAATGTCTGATTAGTCCTTAGGAGATCGCAGGGTCAATTTTCCAGAGCTTCTTCCTCTCCATTTAACTAATTTAACTGCACGATTGTTACAAATTTCATTTTATTATAGCCCGCTTCTCAGTCCAATTGAATTACTAAAATCTCATTTTCTCAGAAGTGCTGAATATGTAATTAGAGGAAAAATTATGCTCCTGCCTGCCTATTAGGCTGGTTCACGCATGTGTGCATGTGACACGTGAGAGTCGTCGTCAGGTGGGCTTGGCCAGAGGCAGGCTGGAGCCCAGTACATGCCCAGCAGGGACAGACACATGGAGGTCAGCACCGTGCAGGATGCGGTGCCCGTCTCTGTGGAAGGGACCATGCGTGTGCAGGCAACCCGTGATTGCAGGAGAGGAAAACCACATTAACTCCAGATTACAAATTAAACAATATCTGTGGGCCATTGTAATTAAGGGGAAATTCAATTCCCTTCTAATGCCCCATTATGTCTGGCTCGGCAAGGTAAAGCTTGAGCTAGGCAGCCCCTTCAGTGGGAGGAGAGGTCACAGAGAGAGCTTTAGCCACAGATCTGCTCCCTTCATGGTTCCTGTGTCCCAGCAGGGACAAAGGGAGGAGGGTCTAAAGTGTTCTGATCTATGGGTTTCTAAGGATTCCTTCTTACCTACTTCCAGGAGGATCCTTCTGTGGCCCCACAGGGATCTTCCACAGCTGCAAGGTTTGATGTTGCAGGCAACTCTTGTCCCCCAAGGAGGACTTTAGCTATCAGCTGCAGGAAAGGGACCTCAAACACCCCCCTCCCCCCGTGGCGGTGGTGGTGCTATACAGGAGAAAGCACTGCGTGAGGTCACTTCAAGCACTGGTGCCATTCCCCAGGAGGGTCTGATGGGATGTGTCATGATGAAGCCATGAAGTCTCTCCAGGCCTGGGGCTCCCTGAACAGGGTGTTGGCAATCAGGTACAGGCTTCCCCTCCATTACCTCTCTCAGTCCGCCTGTTCTGGGAACACCTGGGCTTCTTGCCTCTGTGGTCTAACTTTTGCTGGTCACTTTCCTCCTCGTTACTTGGATAGCTCCTAAGCATTCTGGGAACTGTCCTGAACACTCAACTAGGATGACCTCATTATAGCTAGTCTGTGTTCTCTGTCCCACCGCAGCCTCAGCTCACTGCAGAGGGTCTCGTGCCTCTAACCTGTAGATTCCAGGAGAGACAGCTTACTGGTCTAGTAGCCCTGCTCACAAGATACTATAAAAACAACCGAGAGGATGGGCCCTCCCAATTTCTCTGGAACTGTCTTTCTTCCTCAGAGAGTTTTCTGACCCAAGTGTGTGATAGAGACATGACAGGTGGCCTGGATAGGTACAGGGTCCCTGGTTGCCCTGGCCTGGCCTCAGAGTCAGTGCAGGAGGTGAACCCAAAACAGGTAGGACTGCTGTAATCTCTACATACTGCCCTTTACGACAGAGCTGCCCTTTACGACAGAGCACCGTGAGAGCCACCCAGAAAACCACAGCGGCTTCCTGGTTGTGGCTTGGGAGAAATCCCAGGGCTTCAAGCAAAACACTATCACCCAAGCACCAGCCGAGGAATGAGGCATGAGGAGACAGATGCCTTCTCCATCTTCTCAGCCTCATGGATGAAGATCCCGTATCCATCATGCCCTTGGACATCATGTCAGCTCTTCTTTGGGTGTGAGGGGGCGCGGTAGCGACAAGTGTGTAGCCATGAGCACATGTGGATGACAGACAGTTCACGTGTGGGGTGAATGTGAACAGCCAATGCTATGTGCATGAGCATGAGTGTACCCCTACAACAGTACCTTGTGGCCTGTGCACAGCCCCTGTCTCCATATCTGTGTCTCTGTAACCCCAGCGAAGCTTGAAACGAACGGAGGCAGCAAAGGTCTTATCCTACCCGCTCCTGCCATCTGTCCTTTTCTTGCACACGAGCGCATGAGCAATCTCTTAGGATCACGTAGCGATGTCAGGAGTGTATACCCATAAGCAGAGTTGAAAGTCCGACAGCGAGCAGACCAGCCCCAGTGCAGGCCACTCCATCTCTCCTCTGTCACTCCTGACCACCATGTCTGTCTTTCCGTTCGTTCTGGGGAGTCAGGAGGAGGGCCAGCCTGGTGATTCTTCATCCCACCTGCTTCTGCCTCTTGATCAGCAGCAGAAGTTCAGGCACCCCAGCTTGGCTCGCCCAGTCCTGTGCTGTCTGTTCTCTGTAGGGCTGTCTAGCAAAGCCATCTGCATCCTAGCCCCCTAAACCCCACCGGACTCCCACCTCCAAGAGAGATGTCCCCTTGACCTCTGTTGTGTAGCTTTTAGCCGCAAATGGCCTCTAGCTTGGCCATGAGTGTGTGGTGAGCACCTTGGCGTGGAACTGCACACACATGCACAGACACACCCAAACGCAACTTCACTGCGCACCCCACCCTACTCCCCTTCTTCTCTCACCTCCTCCAGTCACATATCAGCCTGGCACATAGTGGCCCACTGTCTCCGAGATAGTGCTCTTAATCTGAGTGCCATGGCTTCCAGCATCCCATGGGTAACAGGGAGTGGATGTAGAGGGCTTTGGAAACTGAGCTTGTGAGGTAGATTGCTGTCAGCCTTAATGTTGGAGAAGTAAAGATCCAGGGCCTTTTCCTGAGCTAGCTCAGCATGGATTCCACTTGCCAGAAGCAAGCTCACCCATGGTGTTTGGAAGCTGCTCCGGCTCTCTGAAATGTTGGGTGTCCCATTGGTCTGCATCAGCATGTGGGACCCTGGACTCTGAGGCTCATTGTCAGCAACCCTGGCTGCTGCTGGCCAAGGGCTTACTTCTCTTGCCTGTCTCCTGACCAGCCTCTCACCGGGATCACTGCTTGCTTCTATGAGCTCAGGCCTACACTCTCCCTAGGAGCCTTCAACGTGGGATGTAATTCTCTACAGAGGTTCCATGCAAACTCACTAGGCCCAAGAGCCCCAGAGCCTATTTACAGCTTCTGTAAATAGGAAGATGGCGAGAGACTCTCTGTTCCATTATCAGTACCGTTTACAGAGTGTTTGCCTCAGATGCCTGGTTGCCCACCTCAGGGGCCCAACAGAGGCCCCATGGCACCAGTAGGGCTTGCCAGTGGCTGCCAAGTCCCCAACAGTTCCTAAGTAGCTCCATCAACACTACTCCCACCCTAAACCCCTGCCCAGCCTAAGGGCTTTTTACTCATTTATAGCTAATTTTTCCTGCCAGAAAACAGTGGCCCTGGGCTTGGCTGCCCGCCTCTGCTGACCTCACTCAGACATTTATACCAGGCTATCTCTTCCCTCATCTCGCTGTACTCTCCACTGGGGCTCCGGCTGGGTGTGCTTGGATATGAGTGAGAACTGAGCTCATACAGGATCTGAAGGCTGTGTGAGGAAGGGTAATGGGAGGAGCAGAGGGCCAGCCTGCCTACACTCCCCGTGCTGTCTGCTTCGCCTGACCTATGTGCAGACTGGACGGGGACAAGGGACATCCCCATTTCACAGTGGGGGGGATGGAGGAGCAGGATGCAGGTCTACCTGGGTCAGGAAACAAATGTGAGCTATGTGGACAGCCACATACTGGAGTTTAAGGTCCATATCCTTGGGGTGGGAGACCAAGTTTGGTGCAGGCAGCATCCTGAGGCTTCTCCTCCCTGTTCCCTGGATGGTTGTCTGTGAGCGTTGATACCTCCTACTTTTCTGTTCTATCTGTGACTTGTCCACATTTGTGTATGCAGGTATACACAGTGGACCGATGGGGAGGCCAAGGGAGGACTTCAGGTGTCCTCCCTGTCTCTGTCTGCCTTATCCCTTTGGCATAGGGTCTCTCACTGAACTGGGTGCTCACCATTTCAGCCATGCTAACCGGTAGCAAGCTCTTGGGATGTCGGATCCCACCCACTCAATTGCTGGGTTCACAAGCATGCACAAGTGTGCTCGGGTTTTTTATATGGCTGCTTAGGATTCGAACTCAGCTCCTCATGCTTGCATAGCAAACATTGTTACCCACCACCCCCAGCCTCTTTCTTTCATCTTCTCCTAGGACTGACAGAAGGGATAAGGGTCACCAGAGTGGCCTCAGTTTGACCTGGTGACCTATGAAAGATCTGGTGTGTTGGGTTTAGGGCCTCAGCATGCACCTTTGTGGGGCACAGCTCAGCAGAGGCAACTCTTACACCCCATCTGGATGAAACCACCCCTACCTCCAGCCACTCCAGTTTTCATAGACAACAATAAATATAAAAATTGTCTGGATGCTGCACCTCATTGTACTGCTGTGTAAGGTGCCAAGCCAGTCACACCCAGCTGCCTCTGACTTTCAGGGATAGCAGTGAGCATAACATGGACTTAGGAAGGGCCCCACTTTACCATTCTCTGGGTGATGGTCTCCTACAGAGTTACTTCCTTGGGCTGGGAGATGGGCCAGCTTGGGCTCAACGGGCTCAGCTCAAAGGCGCTTAGGAGCCCTAGCCCCGCCCAGCCTCACTCCAGTCCTCCCTATGCCAAGCCCCTATGTGCTGCCAAGTCTCACTGTCTGGGTCAGATTCTGAATCCTATATCCACAGAACCCTGAGACATCCTACTTGGCCCCATGAGAGGACAGTTACAGTCAGTGTTTGTGGGAAGGGTGAGCAGAAAGCAGTAAGCGCTGGTGGCCTCTCTGCCTAGAGAAGTAGGGTTGGCAGCAGGGGGATGGACGTCAGTTGGGCAAGCATCAGCAAGAAGGCCATCAGCCAGCAGCTACTTGGCGTCTGTGCCGCAGGGGGCAGCTGCAGACTGGACAGTGCCCAGGTGCTGATGGTGCCGGGTTTGCCAGACCAGGAAGACACAAAGTGTGGGGACAGACAGACCAGGCTAAGAGGGACAGAGCAAGAACAGAAAGCCAGGCTGGGTGTGAAGAGAGGAGCAGGGGAGGCAGATGTTTGCACAAGGCTCCTGGGGACCCTACAAGGTGCAGCTGCCCTCCTGCCCCCTCTTTCCCCTCCCTGACCCATATGGGAAGAAGACAGAGGGGCTTGATCCTTGCCAAGAAGACTGCAAACCTGACAGTGTGGCTCTGTGGTTTGCCAAGGATGAAGTTCATTCTCACCCAGTGGCCACAGTGGAGCAGATGAAGCCAGCCAAGGGCACAGAGTCCCTGCTCCCTCCAAAGTGCCCCGTGTTCACAGAAGACCCAGTGCCCATCCGCAGAAGCCGTGAGGATCTTAGCAAGCAGGGTGAGGCCCTGGTGCCTAGCTTTGGGGTGACAAGTCAGTTCCCTGCTGGCTCCACAGTGCACAGTGTATAGCTTCAAAGCCATCCACTCTTTGACCCACCTCCTCAGCAAGGCTGCTGCTGCAGGAGACAGTCTAGACCACACGGGAGGATGTGCATGCTGCTGCGTTCCCATAAAACTTTATTTACACAAATAAGTCTGGTCTCCACTGAGATTGCCTCTGCTGGTGGAGCTGACCGTGGTACTTAAACCTGCCCAGCTGGAGAAGTGAAAGACCCTGGGTTGCCATGGGAATCTGGTTACCAGCCCAGCAGCCCAGAGTAGAGCTCCCCTGTTCTTGGTGGTTCCTGGCACTGGAAGACTGGAGGGATAATGTCTCTGAGAATGGGGAGCCTGTAGCAGGGCATTTCCTCTAGTGTGGGACCTAGGGAGCTCACTGTTGAGAAGGTGGGTTCACCAACTTAGCAAAAGAAGTGACTAATAGTTAGGGTGACTTCAGTGATGTCCCCATACTAGATCCCTGGCCTGACAATGTCAATGACTCAAATACAATTTATTTCACTGATAACCTCTCTGTACCACAGGTGGCTCTACCCCAGAACCCCAGGAAGGAGTTCAAAAAAGGAGTCTCCTATGAAATGTCCCATAACTCCCCCATATTCTCAACCATCAGGTCAGAGGCCAAGGCTAGCCCCAAGTGGGGGACTCGTCCTCTGAGTGATGCAAGCCCAGGAAGTCCAAGGCAGATCCACCTTTGGGGCCTCTAGATAGCCCCTGCTGGAAATCCCCCTGGGGCCTGGCTGCTCTGTGCCTGCAGCTGATGAAACGGCACCAAGACCTTGGTCAGAAACCCGAGTGCCATGGCTGGCCCTGAAGAGAGGTAAGCAGGCAGGAGGCAGGGACAACTCTATCCTCTCTACCTGGATGATCTGAGGTATCCAGGAAGCCTGTGTCCAGGGACAGCAGGGCGGGCAGCCTTCTACCCAGTCCTGGATCCTTCAGGGGTCCTGTGATCCACCTGCCGCCAGGAGTCCCCTATCCTGAAGCTGGCCATGTCTCTTCATGTTGTACCCACTCTGTTCAGACTGTTGTCTGTCCTCTGTCCTTGCTCCTAAGGGTCATGGTCCTCCTTTCTACCTGCCCCATCTTCATCCTGCCTGTCCCTGCCCTGAGCTCTGGCCCTCCTGATCTCTCTGCCTCTGTGGTAAAACATTATCACTCCACAATACTCTGAAATATACATGGACTTGGCTGAATGCAGACAAAATTGCACCATTTACTGCATGAATATTTCATGCTGGCTTCGCTCCGAGGTATCCGTCTGATGGAGTGGAGACTGCTGCCCTGGCCCTCCCTGTCCACTGGCTTCCTGCCCAACAGTCAGCAATGCCTAGTCCTTTTGCTGGCTAAGGCTGTCCAAGGAGAGGGGAAGGAGACACGTGTTGAGAGGTTTAAGGGCCCTTTGAAGTTGGGACAGGTGTGAAGAGGTTGGGGCAGGTGTGAGGAGGTTGGGGCAGGTGTGAGGAGGTTG